>OY720453.1:20191795-20194295 GCA_963082715.1 Harpalus rubripes | reverse complement strand
GAGAGTGAGTGAGTGTGTGAGTGAGTGTGTGAGTGAGTGAGTGTGTGTGAGTGAGTGAGTGTGAGAGTGGTTTGAGTGGTGTGAATGAGTGAGAGTGAGTGAGTGGGAGTGAGTGTGAGTGAGTGAGTGAGAGTGCGTGTGTGAGAGTGAGTATGAGAGAGAGTGTGAGTGAATGAGAGTGAGTGTGAGTGAGTGAGAGTAAGTGAGTGTGAGAGTGAGTGAATGGGTGAGTGAGTGTGTGTGTGTGTAAGAGTGTGTGTGAGAGTGTGTGTGTGTGTGAGAGTGTAAATGTGTGTGTGTGTGAGCGTGAGTGAGTGTGAGTGAGTGAGGGAGTGTTAGTGTGTGTGAGTGAGTGTGTGAGTGAGTGTGTGAGTGTGTGTGTGTGAGTGAGTGTGAGAGTGGTTTGAGAGTGGTGTGAATGAGTGAGAGTGAGTGAGTGGGAGTGAGTGAATGAGTGAGTGCGAGTGAGTGAGTGAGAGAGTGCGTGTGTGAGAGTGAGTATGAGAGAGAGTGTGAGTGAATGAGAGTGAGTGTGAGTGAGTGAGAGTAAGTGAGTGTGAGTGAGTGGGTGAGTGTGTGTGTGTGTGTGTGTGAGAGTGTGTGTGTGTGTGAGTGCGAAAATGTGTGTGTGTGTGTGTGTGAGCGTGAGTGAGTGTGTTAGTGTGAGAGTGAGTGAGTGTGTGAATGTGTGAGTGAGTGAGTGTGAGTGAGTGTGTGTGTGTGAGAGAGTGAGTGAGTGTGAGAGTGGTTTGAGAGTGGTGTGAATGAGTGAGAGTGAGTGAGTGGAAGTGAGTGAGTGAGTGCGTGTGTGTGTGAGAGTGAGTGTGCGAGAGAGTGTGAGTGAATGAGAGTGAGTTTGAGTGAGTGAGAGTAAGTGAGTGAGTGAGTGTGAGAGTGAGTGAGTGGGTGAGTGAATGATTGAGTGAGTGAGTGAATGAGTGTGGGTGTGAGTAAATGAGTGAGTGGGTGAGTGAATGAGTTTGAGTGAATGAGTGAGTGATTGTGCGTGTGTGTGTGTATCCTGTGTGGCAAATTGTTTTATTCACAAAATTTTGAAATATTGACAGATAAAGTGTCATACATTTGTTTATCTTTTTATTCAAAAGCCATGGCTATAGTTACTTATATTAATATGAAATGGAATAAATTCAATAATTAATTTAGAGGTTTTAAATAATATAATATCGATATGTATTTGGTGTAAGTACAATTATTAATTAAAACTGTTATGCGAAAGGAAATAAATTATAAAAATTTTTTAGAGGAATATTTTTTAATTTTGCAAAAGCTGTGACAGATATAAAAAAATGAATATAAACAGTATAATAGAATATAAAATTCTCTAACCAAAATGTGTTAACAGAAGATATTTATGTTCGGTCGTTTAGCCATACGAAGCGCATAAAGTAACATATGTAAAGATACATATTGACTCTTTGTTTTCCCACTTAGAGATTATTTTTACCAAAATAAGCCACAGGGAACTTGATAATTAGAAATAAGTTATGGATGATGAAGCTTCTTGAGTGCAAAGGTGTATGGAATGAAGTAAATTTCGGGATTGCAGTCAAATTATTTATTTAATTTTCGGCCTCAACCGGTTTCGGCATCTCTTATGCCTTCTTAAGGGGATGAAAATATTTTTTAAAAAAACATGTAGATGAACACATTACTACTACTATTATTTTAATGTGTTCATCTACATGTTTTTTAAAAATATTTTTACCTCCTGAAGAAGGCATAAGAGATGCCGATACCGGTTGAGGCCGAAAATTAAATAAATAATTTGACTGGAATCCAAAAATTTATTTCATTCTAAAAATAAGTTATGTATTAATGCCCAAATTATTGTTATTTTACATAAAAAATAAAAGCTTGATCACCATAATTTATCTCTTGAATAAAAGCTTCGTTCTTGAAATATTAGATCTGTGCCTAAACAACAACATAGTTCTCAGAATAGTAGATCGGTCACCAAATAAGTCAATTATCGAACTCTAATATAAGTTCTTTTTTGAATTTCGGCAAATATGAATTCTGTGCGTTAGGTTTCCGTTAAATTAAACATTTTTTTTGGAAATTTGCAAGAGATGAAGTCACATTTTTATAAGTTTGACTTGATCAAAATATAATACTTAATTACGAGTATATAAAATAGAACACTAATATTAAACTATAAACATATAAAAACAAAATAAACTTATGTTCTAAATAATGATAATTACAAACATATAAACATTTATAAATAAATTCAAATAAAATGGAATTTTTAACAAATACTATCTACTTAATAATAGAAAACTGTGAGAGGCAGTAAACTTTCAAAGTTTATTTCAAGTAAAATGAAAGCTACGTAAAATTTATTAAGGTCCTTAATTATTTCAAAGTATATATGTGAAATGTTTTCTATATATTTCAAATTTATTTATATATTTATAAATATTTAGCAGTATTTATTCATAAAGATTCAGTTTTATATTTATAAACTTTTCCATTTTTT
>OY720453.1:19999295-20189295 GCA_963082715.1 Harpalus rubripes | reverse complement strand
GTAAGAGTGAGTGAGTAAGAGTGAGTGAGTAAGAGTGAGTGAGTGTGTGAGTGTGTGTGTTTGTGTGTGTGTGTGTGTGTGAGAGAGAGAGAGAGTGAGAGAGTGTGTGTGTGAGAGCGTGAAAATGTGTGTGTGAGCGTGAGTGAGTGAGTGAGGGAGTGTCTTAGTGTGAGAGTGAGCGAGTGAGAGTGAGTGAGTGTGTGAGTGAGTGTGTGAGTGAGTGAGTGTGTGTGAGTGAGTGAGTGTGAGAGTGGTTTGAATGAGTGAGAGTGAGTGAGTGGGAGTGAGTGTGAGTGAGTGAGTGAGAGTGCGTGTGTGAGAGTGAGTATGAGAGAGAGTGTGAGTGAATGAGAGTGAGTGAGTGAGAGTAAGTGAGTGTGAGAGTGAGTGAATGGGTGAGTGAGTGTGTGTGTGTGTAAGAGTGTGTGTGAGAGTGTGTGTGTGTGTGAGAGTGTAAATGTGTGTGTGTGTGAGCGTGAGTGAGTGTGAGTGAGTGAGGGAGTGTTAGTGTGTGTGAGTGAGTGTGAGTGAGTGAGTGAGTGTGTGTGTGTGAGTGTGAGAGTGGTTTGAGAGTGGTGTGAATGAGTGAGAGTGAGTGAGTGGGAGTGAGTGAATGAGTGAGTGCGAGTGAGTGAGTGAGAGAGTGCGTGTGTGAGAGTGAGTATGAGAGAGAGTGTGAGTGAATGAGAGTGAGTGTGAGTGAGTGAGAGTAAGTGAGTGTGAGTGAGTGGGTGAGTGTGTGTGTGTGTGTGTGTGAGAGTGTGTGTGTGTGTGAGTGCGAAAATGTGTGTGTGTGTGTGTGTGAGCGTGAGTGAGTGTGTTAGTGTGAGAGTGAGTGAGTGTGTGAATGTGTGAGTGAGTGAGTGTGAGTGAGTGTGTGTGTGTGAGAGAGTGAGTGAGTGTGAGAGTGGTTTGAGAGTGGTGTGAATGAGTGAGAGTGAGTGAGTGGAAGTGAGTGAGTGAGTGCGTGTGTGTGTGAGAGTGTGTGCGAGAGAGTGTGAGTGAATGAGAGTGAGTTTGAGTGAGTGAGAGTAAGTGAGTGAGTGAGTGTGAGAGTGAGTGAGTGGGTGAGTGAATGATTGAGTGAGTGAGTGAATGAGTGTGGGTGTGAGTAAATGAGTGAGTGGGTGAGTGAATGAGTTTGAGTGAATGAGTGAGTGATTGTGCGTGTGTGTGTGTATCCTGTGTGGCAAATTGTTTTATTCACAAAATTTTGAAATATTGACAGATAAAGTGTCATACATTTGTTTATCTTTTTATTCAAAAGCCATGGCTATAGTTACTTATATTAATATGAAATGGAATAAATTCAATAATTAATTTAGAGGTTTTAAATAATATAATATCGATATGTATTTGGTGTAAGTACAATTATTAATTAAAACTGTTATGCGAAAGGAAATAAATTATAAAAATTTTTTAGAGGTATATTTTTTAATTTTGCAAAAGCTGTGACAGATATAAAAAAATGAATATAAACAGTATAATAGAATATAAAATTCTCTAACCAAAATGTGTTAACAGAAGATATTTATGTTCGGTCGTTTAGCCATACGAAGCGCATAAAGTAACATATGTAAAGATACATATTGACTCTTTGTTTTCCCACTTAGAGATTATTTTTACCAAAATAAGCCACAGGGAACTTGATAATTAGAAATAAGTTATGGATGATGAAGCTTCTTGAGTGCAAAGGTGTATGGAATGAAGTAAATTTCGGGATTGCAGTCAAATTATTTATTTAATTTTCGGCCTCAACCGGTTTCGGCATCTCTTATGCCTTCTTAAGGGGATGAAAATATTTTTTAAAAAAACATGTAGATGAACACATTACTACTACTATTATTTTAATGTGTTCATCTACATGTTTTTTAAAAATATTTTTACCTCCTGAAGAAGGCATAAGAGATGCCGATACCGGTTGAGGCCGAAAATTAAATAAATAATTTGACTGGAATCCAAAAATTTATTTCATTCTAAAAATAAGTTATGTATTAATGCCCAAATTATTGTTATTTTACATAAAAAATAAAAGCTTGATCACCATAATTTATCTCTTGAATAAAAGCTTCGTTCTTGAAATATTAGATCTGTGCCTAAACAACAACATAGTTCTCAGAATAGTAGATCGGTCACCAAATAAGTCAATTATCGAACTCTAATATAAGTTCTTTTTTGAATTTCGGCAAATATGAATTCTGTGCGTTAGGTTTCCGTTAAATTAAACATTTTTTTTGGAAATTTGCAAGAGATGAAGTCACATTTTTATAAGTTTGACTTGATCAAAATATAATACTTAATTACGAGTATATAAAATAGAACACTAATATTAAACTATAAACATATAAAAACAAAATAAACTTATGTTCTAAATAATGATAATTACAAACATATAAACATTTATAAATAAATTCAAATAAAATGGAATTTTTAACAAATACTATCTACTTAATAATAGAAAACTGTGAGAGGCAGTAAACTTTCAAAGTTTATTTCAAGTAAAATGAAAGCTACGTAAAATTTATTAAGGTCCTTAATTATTTCAAAGTATATATGTGAAATGTTTTCTATATATTTCAAATTTATTTATATATTTATAAATATTTAGCAGTATTTATTCATAAAGATTCAGTTTTATATTTATAAACTTTTCCATTTTTTCACCGTTTCTTATAGTTTTCTATTATTAAATAGGTAGTACTTGAAAAAAAAAATCAATTTTGCTTAAATTTATTAATAAATGTTTACATTTTTCTTATTTTTGTTGTTTAGAACAAACATTTATTTTGTTTTTATATACGTATTTCTAATACTAATGATTAATTTTACATATTTATGCGTATTACCTATATCAAAAATAACTTATTTCTAAATTTCAAGTTCCCTGTGGCTTATTTTGGTAAAAATAAACATGTTTTCAATTATTTACGTTTATTTTTATTTTGTGATTACATTCTAGCACCAGAAAAGGCAGAGATTTTACAAATTTCTAAGGTGGAAAACAAAGAGTAAATATGTATCTTTACATATGTTATTTTATGCGCTTCCTATGGCTAAACGATAGAATATAAATATCTTCTGTTAACACATTTTGTTAGAGAATTTTATATTCTGTTATATTGTTCATATACATTTTTTTATATCTGTCACAGTTTTCGCGAAATTTAAAAAAATGTTAACACATTATCTGAACTTGTTATTTTATACGCTTTCTGCGGCTAAACGACCAAACATAAATATGTTCTGTTAACTTATTTTGATAGATAATTTTATGTTCTATTATATTGTTTATATACATTTTTTATATCTGTCACAGTTTTCGTAATAATTTGAAAAAACTCCCATTAAGCGCTGTAGTACAGTTGAGCCACTAGTGTGTCACTAAAGCTAATTTCAGGCTCGAGAGAATCTCGGAGGCTCCGAATCAGTGGAGGAGTGGACGCTCTTATTGACGCAGTGTGAAACTTGGATATACGGGAGATATACGGATTGGCGACGCTAGAGAACCTAGTGGCGGGTCTAGTGAACTAAAAATATACAAAAAATTTCATATCGACATCATTGTAGCGTCTTTATAAATTTTCGGTTTTCGATACCAGATGGTGAGATATGTTATTGTGGAGCTTCTCAACGGACTTAACTAGAGCGTCCGTATATGGGCGCCTTAATGCACCTGGACGCTAGAATGATGACAAATACATAATGTATGGACGCTATATTGATAGGAAGATGTATATATATATATATATATATATATATATATATATATATATATATATATATATATATATATATATATATATATATATATATATATATTTATTCGTAAGCTGTTTTAGACACGTGCACTTACGCATCCGATTTGTTGTATACAGGATGAAGAATATACAGGGTAATCCATATACCGGGTGATCCCCGACTATATATATATATATATATATATATATTATATATATATATATATATATATATATATATATATATATATATATATATATATATATATATATATATATACCCGGTATATGGATTACCCTGTATGTTCTTCATCCTGTATACAACATGTAAACAAATCGGATGCGTAAGTGCACGTGTCTAAAACAGCTTACGAAGCAAGTGCACTGGCGGAACCAAGAACAGCCGATCGAGTATCAATGACATCATTATTAATGTTTAGTAGAATGCGATAAGGTTTGGGATGGGAGTAACCAAAACAATTAAAGAAGAGAGCGATGTGATGTGCGATGTGTAGGACATTATACTGTGGTCCTGTGATCGAGCTGGATCTTGAGATCGCTGCGTGTCCGTTCTGTTTCTTTCATTTTATTATATTCTATATTGTTGTATTATTTGTGTTTGAACTATTTATTGGGAAGTATTATTCGTGTGTTTGATTATTAATACTATTATTACTATTATCATTATTATTGTTATTGTACTACGTGCTCATATAAATATATAAATAAACTTTTATCATTCTCATTGTAATTTGTGTGGTGACAATTTTTTAATAACAACCTATATATATATATATATATATATATATATATATATATATATATATATATATATATATATACCATCATTAAAGAAGATTGTAAAATCTCATGATGTTTATTTCAAATCAGAAAATGTGTACTAATTCGCTGTAAGAAATTTCTGCTGAAACAAATATTCCTCAGGAGAAAGTAATTCCTAAACAGCCTTCAAAAGATGAGAATTCATCAAATGAAATGGAATCATATTGTGCTGAAACTGTAAAATTGAAGCGTTCTATCAAAAAACCTGCATGGATGACTTCTGGAAACTACATTCATTATTCAGCTTATTCTGCAATAAGTGATAGAGAGATCCAGTAACTTATACAGAAGCGATGAATTGAGCTTAGAAAACGCAATAGGTTACGGCTATAAAAAAAGAAATCGATACATTGGCTGAAAACAATACGTGGGAGTTAGTTAATCCTGTGCACACATGTGTCATAAATCTGATAGCAGTGTTTATTAGTGAAAAAGGTGTTGAGGTCTTATTTAATTAAGAAAAATGAACATTGGTTACGCAAATAGGGAAAAAGTCATAACAATATAATATCACTGCCAACTGTTATCATTTGCTTTATTAGACATAATTTAAAGGTCAACCCCTAATTGTTATACATCATTGTAAAGAGAAATTGATTTAGAACCTTATTCTGCAAAAATATACATGGTGTTTCATTTAAAAAATCGAAGTGAAATTATAAATCAGGATGTATTAGACAACTCTTCCATATAACTTTTTCTTGTATTTTTAATATTTCAGAAGATATAAGCTGGACAATGAAAAATCAACCAGCCTGTATATGAAGCGAAAATTTAAATAAATTGTCCCTGTACTAGAACTATTAAAATTTAAAAAATTCCATATTAGACGAACATACTTTTGATATGAACCTCCATAAAAAAAAGTGTTATTGAAATCTACTATACTCGCCGTCAAATAAGTATGAACTGATGCTCAACTTTTCCCCCTTTCCATACTCTGTCCCTTGCCCTGCGATGTTACCGTTTCTTCATAACTTAGCATTTTCAACATTGCCCATATGAATTGGCAACAGTGTAGAAATATCCAGTTTATACTTATTTGACGGTAAGTATAGTGAATCGATACAGACTAAAAAAATAATAGATTATATTTTCTACAGAAATGCATTAATACTTTTTCTATATATTTTATGGGTAAATTTATAAAATTATCTATAATTTAAATCCCGAAGCCTACGCTTTAAACAAACACAACTTTCTTGATTACACAGTTCATATCTCAAATGCATTGGAGATATGTACTGTGTAGCCAAGGTGTTGTGTTTGTTTAAAGAGTAGGCTCCGGAATTTAAATTATAGATAATTTTATAAATTTATCAATAAAATATATAGAAAAACTATTAATTGTTTTAATTTCGAGGTTTACTCTCGTAAATGGTTGTACAGACCACATTAACAAAGTGCCAAAATACACGGAATAAGGAAGTACATCCTCTAACAGTTCAAGTAATAATATTAGATTTATTTAAAAATGAAGTCTGAGTTTACAGTACTAGACAGGTGGAACGATCAGTTAAATCTGATATGTTTAACTTTAATTTGCGTTCGCTCGCTAGGTTTAACGAAATAAATACCGTTCAGTACGCGCTACCAATCAGCGCTATTTTTTTACTAGGCTAGCGCTATCCCGGCTGAACGCGAGCATTGCTTATCTATAATTGTAGCAAAATTATGAATGAAAAAATCATTGTTTGTAACTTATAAACAATAATTGTTACATTTCTGCTGTTTGAAACAAATGAACACAAATAAGTTACAGATCGTTGGAAAGGAAAAAAAAACAACTCGAAATTCAAGTGATAAAAAATGAGCATCACAATTGAACGAGCATAAAAGTGTCCTAAAGAGGTGTAAAATCCAATTGTTTCACACTTGAGAGTTCTTTGAAAAATTTTGGTTTGTATTTTTTCCAAGTAACGATACATCATTAAAATGGCCTCCTAATAAACGTTTTCAATTAAAAGAGATAGAAAATATGCGCAATGGGGGCCAATTATGGCAAACGAAATCCGAAACACCCAATACTTATATAAAATATTACCATAAATCAAATTTATAACATAAAAAGTTACCTCCTGATAAATATGCATGCGGTTCATTTGGACCTAAATAAATTGCTTCTCCAGGACATAAATTCAAGTAATTCAAAAAATATACTACGAAACAACCAACATCATTAGGAAATTGTTCATTTAATCCTTCAATTATCGGTGCTAGTTGAGTTTCTCGAGATTTTTCATCTATCAAATTAATTTATGAGACAAAAGGTTTGCTCGTTCCGCTACGCTACATTTAACCGCAAAACGCGGCGGTAATTGTCGCTGCGTTTTGCAATTTACTGCTTATCGCTGCGGTAATAATTTATATTACTAAAAATTATTTTTCTGTTCGATCCGTTTGCGTTAAATTATTTAGCTATTTTTGAAGATACTTTATGCTCTATTATCATTATAAAAGATACTTAGTAAAATATATGTATATTATTCCATTCTCTATCATTTTAATTGTGTACTATTGTTATCAAATAAATTTACCTTATTACAAATCATGATTCATATGTCATTGACATTTATTTATTTTACAAATGTATTTCAATTTCTAAAACTGGAACATTACATAGCACAATTATTAAAAAATATCAATTTTTTCCTAATATTTATTTATCAAACACTGTCACTGGCATTTCACATGTAGATGCGAACATTACCGCCGATTCTTTTTTATCACCGAGCAATGAGTCACTGTATTAGAAAAGCGGAACTAACAGAATCTAGTGACTTTACAGTGAATCGCGAATCGAAAAGAATAGAAAATTTCACCGCCGCGGTTTGCGGTAGACGCAGGGTAGCGGAACGAACAAACCTATAATAATATACGTAATTACATATTTATTTCCTTACCCAAGGTAGACAATCTAGTGAGTAATAATTGTAATTGCAACGAAATAACTTCAGGTTTATGACTCATCAAAGACTTAAAACAACTCTTTAATGCCTCCGACGATTTTGCTTCATTGCTCGTCACAAATGAATTTATATTTTGAGCCCCAATTAAAGTAATTAATTCCGGAATAACTAAAAAAACAAGAAATTAAAAATTTAATAAATCGAAACTTGGACATTCGGTTACAGTGTGTTCCATTTAGAGCTGCCCCTATGAGACCCTTAGCGCAAAGCTTAGCGTAGATGGCAGCATATGAATAATAAGTACGTATTACAATGTACAGACTTTTGTAAGAATACACAGATATTATTGTGTGTAACCGTGACTTTTCATGGTTGTGGCACATTATATAAACACAAAATATAGAATAATATACAATAGGTGCAATAAAACAAACGTTTTTAACAAATACATTGTCTAAATTTATTATTTTAATTTTAATTAATAGGTATGTTTGACGCTCTTTTGACGTTTCAAAGTCTTTTGAAGGTTAAAGTAACTAGCCCAGTAGCGAATCTATCGGGAGAAATATTGTGCTAAGGCTCTCATTGGGATCTCGAGAACTATGAAAGATACAATGGGTCCTATTCTCTAACTCGCTAGTTAATTTTTAACCACTGGTTAAAATTTTTATCCAATAGATAATGATTTGACAACTAAAAATCCCTTTTTTTGCTATATGTCAATATACTTGATAGGTTAAAAAATTTAACCAGTAGTTAAAAAATAACCACTGAATTACAGAATAGGACCCAATATCAGTTAAATGGAAGTTTGTGTTTTTCCAAAAATTTTCATAGGGCACCAGATAAAGTTGCTAACTCTTAACATTGCTATATCAAATAACCAATTATAATTGCAAACACTTATTAAAACATGGAAATGACAGGCTTTACATTTGTTTTTATTGGTTACAATCTTTAACAACGTTGCTAAAACTTAACAACTTTCTTACAGAATTAGGGCGAATGACGAAAAACTGAATTTGATCGATTTTTACCTCCCGTCATACAGGTAAGGGAGATAATGTTATCGGTCCAAAAATTCGAATTAGGGTCCCTGCAACACGTTTTTACTATTTTTACGATGTGTGTGCGTGTGTGTGTGTGACGATTTTTTCGTCCACGATAACCCTTATATCAAACTTCCAAATATTTCTATTTTCCGTATTTAAGCTTTCTACATTCATATAAAGAGTTGATTAGATTTTGGGAAAAATTGGATAACCGGAAGTGACTCTTTACTTGAAGCCCATAACAGGTTTTAATGAAAAACTATATTAAAATATAATCCAAAACATTTCAATTTTAATATTTAAAACTTTTATATCAAGGGGAACAACATATTAGATTTTGGCTAAAATTAATAAAGCAGAAGTGATACTTTACTTGTAGCTCTAAACAGATTTTTGTGAAAAATGTATTATGATATACTCCAAAACTTATAAAATTTAGTATTTAAGACATTTATATGCAGAGCAACAACATATTAAATTTTGGCTAAAATTGATAATCCGGAAGTGATACTTTACTTGAAGCTCTGAACAGATTTTCATTAAAAATATAATAGGATATATACTAAAACTTGTCAAATTTAAGACTTTTATATGAAGGGGAGCAACATATTAGATTTTGGACACAATTGATAAACCGGAAGTGATACTTTATTTGAAGCTCTGAACAGATTTTCGTGAAAAATAAATTGATACAATCCAAAACTTTTCAAATTTGGTATTTAAGACTTTTATATTAATGAGAACGGCATACTAGATGTTTTCTAAAATTGATAAACCGGAAGTACTATTTTACAGGAAGCTATAAACAGATTTTCTTGAAAAAATATATTAAAATATGATTCAAAACTTCTCAAATTTGATATTTAAAACTCGTGTATAATTTGAAACATTAGATTTTGACTATACCTATATGATAAACCGGATGTGGTACTTAATTTGGAGCTCTTAACAGATTTTCGAGGAAAAACAAATAAAATATATTGTACAAATGCGAGAAAAATCAGCTGACGCCGGGGTTCGAACCCGGGACCTCCAAATCTCTAGTCTGGAGCTCTACCAACTGAGCTACGCCAACTGAAACATTATCTCTCTTGTAAAGTTTAATGTGGCAACGTATCAAAGACTTTGATACGTTACCACATTAGACTTTACAAGAGAGATAATGTTTCAGTTGACGCTAGGGTTGGCGTAGCTCAGTTGGTAGAGCTCCAGACTAGAGATTTAAAGGTCCCGGGTTCGAACCCCGGCGTCAGCTGATTTTTCTCTCGCATTTGTACAATTTATCTTAGTAGTAATTACTTAATTACACGCTTCTTTAGCATCACTTTTCAATTTAAATAAAATATAATCTAAAATTTGGTCGTTTGGTATTACAGACTTTTCTATTTATTGGAAGAACAAATTAGATTTTGTTTATAAACGATGAACTGGAATTGACGGGAGGTCATGTGTTGGCCACATCAGATTTTTTCATTTCGAAATTTCTTCTAAACTATTAATACTCCAGAAAAATGTTTCAAATAAAAAAGTTAGATATTTTCGTTGCATATCCAGTGGCGTACTGATGATTTAAAACACAATAACTCTTATACCAATCGAAAGAGAATAAAATAAGTATTTCAGTAAAGTAAAAATCAAATATGGATTCCATTTAAAAAATGTAAGTTTGTGTTATATCTCGGAATTTTACCGATAAAAAAATTATTTTCGCACGCCACTGGATAGACAATGAAAATATCTAACTTTTTTATTTCAAACATTTTTCTCGATTACTGATAGTTTAGAAGTAATTTCAAAATTAAAAAATCTGATGTGGCCAGCACATTACCTTCCGTCAGTTCTATGTATTTTGTACAAATTTCATACAAAAAGTTTGTTGCTAAAGATTCTATTTCTTGTACTTTACCTTCCGGCAGTTGCATGTATTTTATGCAAATTCCATACAGAAAATTTATAGCAAAAGATCCTATATTTCCAGTAAAATTATAAGACAAACACACTATGTCAATTTCACTTGACACTGACATCTATCAATCTGAATTTTCTTAATATAGTAGCTGTTTTTATAGCTATGGCTACTTTATGAAATTTGATTTCTTTATAATTTTTTAACTCTATATCCATTTAATATTAAGTATAAAATGTAGTCAAATCGTATAGAGAATAAATATTCTTTAATATTTATAATAACATTAAATGTGAAAAAATGATATTTAACATAGTTTTTTCAAGAAAAACTGTTAAAATCTTCAAATGATGGTACTTCCGGTTGACCAATTGTAAGAATACGAAAAAATTATAATTTTTGAAATTGTAGTATTAGAGTTATCGTAGACGAAAATTTTGTTACGCGCACACACACACACATACAGACATCATCGTAAAAATAGTAAAATCGTATTCTAAGGACCTTAAAACGTGCTTATTCGTTAAAACTCACCACCGAATTTTTTGACAAAAGACAATACCTAAAGGTGACGGAAGGTAAAAATCGACCAAATTCAGTTTTTCATCATTATCAAGTGCTCTATGAGAATTTTTGGAAAAATAAAAGCACATCTGAGATAGCCCTCTATAGGTGCACAAAAAGTTCCATTTAACCGACATTGTATCTCTTATGGTTCTCGAGATCCCAATGGTGGCTCTAAATGGGACACACTGTATAGGTATAGAGTGATTGAAAAACGTATTAACGGAAGGGCTATTTTTTAATATTATTCCGATTAAAGAAAAAAAATTATTTACATAATTTTTTTTATGCTTTCAGTCTACCAGAATAATACAATTTTCAAATTCTTAATTTACTGGACAACTATATAATCGTAAAAAATTGTACGTTTTTATATTTTTTTGAAACTAAAGGTTCTTTACTTCTAAGTAATAATAGACTATTTATTCTAGCCATTCTGTATATCATAGTAATTATAACTGTGCATTTTATAATTTCAAGACATTTGAAATATTTTATGAAGAGTTGATGTTTTGTTGGATTTGGAATAAAAGTGTCGCATTGAATTTTTGAGAACATAGTTGATAAAAACTAAGTAATTAAACAACAATTACCTAAAGAAAAACATATTAATTCTTTTGTTTAACAAATGGCAATAACTTACTTTCAAAAAATAATTTAATCTCTTGAAAAGGTCGAAAACCGCACAGTGCTTCAAAAGATGTTATTGCAATAGCTAGCTCTGGCTTATGATTAGCATCTCTATATAAATCTGGTCTCAAATTGAACAACTTTTTTGCAAGTTCCTAAAAATGTAATATACATTATGAAAAAATTACCTACTTAGAAATGTACATATTATTTAATACAAACTTTGTCTGGATGAGCTTGAATAGATAATGCTTTATCAATTGATAAAACTTTAAATAAGTATGGTAGTTGATATCCATATTTGGCTATAACTTTTTCTCCTAGACATTTCGGATTTTCTTCTATATATTCTGATAATTTCTTGTTAAGTTTTGTAATAACAGATGGTCCATTGGAATGCGTTCCCATCCAAAGTTCCGCATATGGTATATTTTCTTTGATAATTTCTTTATTTTCCAAATTTTTGGAAATTAACTGAGCCACACAACTTTCTAATCCACGTTTACCCCATTCATAATTTTGAACGCAAGTTTGAAGATACATAATCTGTAACAAATATTTATGATAAAATTTTATAGAACAGTGCTGGTGCTATTAACATACTGATACTGAATTACGAAATACCATGTGATAAGACACGGCCAGACGTCCCCAAACTGTTTTAGATATGTGGATTTGAGCGTTTAACAGTTGTATATAAGGTTCATTCCAGATAAGAATGCAGTAACTACAAAAACTGCTTTACCCCGCAGGAAATGTAAATTTTAGTTCTAAAATTAAGCGCTATATTTGAATCTAGTGACATTTAGTAATTAATGGAGATAAATAAGAAAATATATTTTAATAAATTCGTTTTATTATTACTAAATAATTATTAATATTGGAAGCCCAATTGAATGGACCTTTTCAATTTACAGAGACAGAAGATATGAGCAATGGAGATCTGCGCATAGAAAGAACATCTGAGATCTATGGCGTTTGTTTCTAAAAAAATTAGACGTAAAATGTGAGAATATCTCAGATAACATTAAAAAATCTTATCGAAATAAGTTAGAAAAGATTTTATTGAAGTTAAAATGTCTAACGATGCAAATTTTCATTGAGAATACAGGTATTTTAATGACTGCAATATTTTTGACGTTTCGTCAGCAAGAGTAGAAAAGTGTAGATCAAGAGCGTAGTGTTGTATTATCTGTGATCAAGATCAAGAGTGGGAATGAGAAATCAGTTGTTTTGGAGTAAACATGCAAAACTGAGGTTAAGAAATTAGCGGCGTGACGGACAGTTGTCAGACAACAAAATTTTATAACTTTATAAACACCAATGGATAACAGCTCCATATATACTTGCGAGGAAAATGAAGTTGAACATAGATATGCAGAATATCCCAAAATATGAAACGTCACGTATCACACTGAACTACATTTATCTGTTTTCTCCATATGTTGCACTAGTGTACATTATACTACACTACATCGAACCCAACTGCATGACACTGAACTAACGAAATTCTCATCGAACACACCTAAAGTGAATTTTGTACAACTGTTTTTGCCAAAAACAGAATTACAGTAAACAATTTTGTATAATGTTTTTGGGGATTTTTTAAATTGTGAAGTTGGTAACTTGGTGTGTGTCAAGTAAATATCTTTCAGGGCTGCGTTCCAAAATCCTACTCTAGGGTATGAAACACTCAAAATCTTTCCAAAACTCAGCCTTACTTTCAAAGTTTACTCTTAACCTATTTAAAAAAAAAAATGAGTTTACTCCAAAGTGAAAATGATACTCCACTTACCCTGCTAGCGAGGAGGGTATGGAAATTACTTCAAATATTTTCAAACATGGATGTTGAACATATGAAAATAATTTGCCTTCTTGAGTCAGAAAACATGATTTTGGTTGAAAATAAAGTACAGACAAAGACATTAATGTTTGTTATAATTAATGTAGTTTTGAAAATTATTTTTGTATGTATAGAATAACTTATAGGTTAGAACAATGCTTACATTGTTTTTAATTTTATTACTACAATAACATACAAACACAATTATTGAAAATGCCACTGGAAGTAGATAAGAGAAAAAGAATGACGGCGACGATGAATTTTTTACTCCAACACAACTCTCATTTGCTCTAAATGGACCTTTTACATTTTTATTGCACCCTGACGTCATTTTTCAATGCGTCACGTAGTGAAATTCTTAAGAACTAGAGACGAGGAGGCACCATGTTGTCAAGTAAAATGATTAAAAGGATAACCATTTATTTTCGATAAAAAATTATTTAAACAACACAAAAACTTAAATAATTTTGTCTTTAATTATAAAGAAATATTTAATAATGAAAAAATATATATTTAAAAGAAAAAACAACAATTTTATTCTTGTTTATTACTTTCCTAATATCAAACTGGCAACTACGCAATTATCTGTCATTTTATCTGGTGTTTATTTCGCATCTTGTAGAACAAATAACCACTTTTTCATTTCCCATCTCCTCTTCCTCTTGTTTTAAAATATTTATCACAAACGCTTTGTGTGAATTTATTTAATAAAGTTAAGTTTTTGCCAGAGTTTTTACTTTCCGCCATTTGTAATTTTATTTGAAATGTAATTGGCCTCCTCAAAGTGCAAACAACCTACTGCGCACTACATATATGTCATTGTTGTCTATCTCTCTTTTTTGATGTAAAAGGTCCATTACATTGCACTCTTAAATGACATCATACTCTAACTCCTACTCCAATACTCCGCACTCTTGATTTTGGAACGCAGCCCAAGTTGTCATCATAGAGGTAAGGTAAGAATATATAATAAAGGGAGCACAAGTCAGCAATCTTGAAGCCGTGCGGGGGATGGTTTGTCACCTTGCACTGGTCCATTTTTGATTAGTTTTTTTGCTTGCGTCGATGTGTACTATTTCGAATGTGTTTTTTAAACTTTTATGTTTAAAAACCTTTTTTAACCATATTCAGTAAATTTTAATAATAAGTACAATTTACTATATGATGCGAAGACGAAGCGAGCATTGCAATGCGATGCATAAACATGGAGCATATTCTCAACCATCCTTCGCTTCGCCACACGCGCATTCGCATTTTACACGAACGCTAATATTTGGCAACGTCGCATTGGATGTGTTGCGGTGTAGTTTCATAACTGTTATGACATTTTATTGAATTGATGGATAAGTATTGTTTGAATCGTCCTTATTTTTTGAGTGATTTGCTTTTACTATTATAAATATGGAAACAAACAGTGCCAAAGTATCTAAGAAACAAACACCAATGCTTATTGAATAAAGAAAAACCCTAAATTAGTAAGTTGTAAATATACAGCATCTTTTACATCTAAAGATGCGCAAGTGAAATGAGAGGAAATATCCAACGTTTTAAATTGTATTCCAGGAGCTATAAGAAATTTTTAAAAATGGAAAAAAAGATTCTTATTTTTGAAATGTCAAAAATCTTAAATAATTTTAATTTCTAATAGCGAAAAACAACTTATAATTGCTTATGCAATATATTACAGTCAATGTAGTTTAAAATAGCTGTTTTCAAAATATTTTAATCTTTTACTTTAAATTCTCTTGATACTTGAAAATCCCAATAGTAATTATTATTATTTATTTCTTAGGACAACCGTTGTGGCGCTGGATTGAAGGGATTGCGCATTGCATTTGAGAGTTAGCTTTCTATGACCTAATATATATATACTCTGTGTATAAAATATATACTCTGTGGTGGAACTGGTATTTGGTATTCAACTAACGCTACGCTTGTGCCATTTTGTTGACTTGTGTTATGTTAAAACGGTTATGTGTCAATATTGTTTTACATACATGATTGTAAAAGAGTAAATAAATTATTTAATTACACAATATTTACCCTAATTTAAGTCCTTACAACGGAAAAAGTACTTTTTAAACTACAAATGGAGTTGTCAAGGTTAGTTCATGGAATTAATGTGAAAAATATCTTCTAATCAAGTGCTTTTGATTATTTTTGCAGTATATTACCAGCTCCAACACAACCCATTTGGGACAGGGATGATGAGAAGAAATATAATGCTGAAAAACAATTAAATTCTCTGGTTATGGCACAACCCATTGCACCTCCTTATGGACAGAGAAGAAATTGGATTCCTAGAAATATTTCTGATTTTGGAGGTTCCTAAAAGTGCATATCTGCAATAGTATTTTACGATTAATTTGGCGTTTTTTAGATGGAGGAGCATTTCCAGAAATACATGTTGCCCAATATCCATTAAGTATGGGTCAGAAAGGTAAAGAATCCACATCAAATGCTCTTGCTGTTCAACTGGACGCTGAAGGAAAAGTCAAATACGACGTAATTGCTCGACAGGGCCATTCTAAAGATAAAATTATATATTCCAAATTGACAGATTTATTACCAGTTGAAGTAGTAACTGAAAATGATCCTAGTTTAGAAAAACCTAACCAAGAAGAAATAGATGATACAACGGAACGAACGCGACAAGCTCTACAGAAGTTGACAAATTCGAAAATTGCTGCTGCTATGCCTGTTCGGTGTGCCGAAAAACAAGTATGTTATGGCTATATTTTTCAGTTCTAAGTATTAATTAAAATATTAAATCTCATCCGTTCACCAGCAAATCAGTACTAAAAAGTAAAATGTCATTTCTTTATTATTATTATACCATAAGTAGAAATTATTTTTAAATTAAAATCTTACATGACTTGTCTCTGCCGCAGTCCTCAGTACATACATTTTCCACCATATTTTATTAATTTGGCATATATTTCAAGTAGGTATTTATCTTTAGGACATGCGTGTTCTATATATACATACGAATGTATTCATACTGTATAAGTCATATTCATAAAGCATACTATCAGTATGTTTGATATAGGTATTTTTATGTGGATTACTTTATACCAAGATAGATTGAATTCTATTTTTATTGCTATAAAAGTCATTTGCGTTTTCTTTGATTTACCCTGTGCTAGTCTATATAAGGGAATTATTATGGTATTCGCACAATAGAGAAAAATCTAGCTAGACTCTGCTTTCTCTAGTTAGGTTACTCTACTTGCATGTTGGGAGAACTTATTCTATGTATTACGGGGTTAAACTACTCCTAGGGTATTTCTAGCTTGAGCGCTCTGCGGCCTGTGTACATTGGACTCATATGGCTAGAGCTGAATTGTCTAGTAGTCATCATGTCTTCCAGAATAAAATTCATTTTTCTTATTTCCGTTTTCATTTGCCATCGAAGATTTTTTGATAATATTGTTACTTTATCCGTATTTGCGTTCAAAGATTTCACGATATCCTTGGTCGTTCTCAGGGAACAATTCCACAATTCGGAATGTAATTCAACATTTAGTAGATTGGCACACCCAGCAATGGGTAATATGCCGTGATGATATATTTATATTTATTTATTTTATTTATTCAACATTTGAGTCAATTGCCAAACACCACTTATTACATCCCTCTAATTTGAGATTTAGCATAGAATAAGTGCAGTACAATTTTATACTGTTCAAATTTATTTATATATAAATAGACTGAATCGCGAGGTCTGATTAGCAGAGCGGGACTAAACCCCGATTTGAAAAAAAATCACTAATTATAGATAAGGATTAAAAGAGCAAGAACAAAAACTGCACAAAATGAAGAAAATACTAATAATTTACTACGTGCAATAGAATCAAATAATCAGCAGTCAACAAAATTTTTAGAGAATCAATTAAATAATATTTAATTGTTAACGGTGCAGTTTTTGAAAACGTTTTGTTTTGTGAAATATGTGGATTTTTTATTGATACTGCTCTTATTACTTTCTTAAGTTATTTATAAATCAGTTAACTATGATGACAAGCTTATTTGACATTGACAACTGTGACAACCTACGTTGCATTTTATCTGGAACGTTGCAGTATGTGTAATTAGTATCCATCACGTATCCTTAGAAATACATTAATAACAGAATAGTAAATATTGCATCTTAGCTGAAACTCACGGTAAATGGGTGTATTCTGTACACCATCCGTTAAAAATTAAAGGCCGTTAAATTTTTAGAAGCCAATAAAATGATTTTTCTATTCTGTAACTACATTTCCTTTAAAATTTTACATATTTTTCTGTTAATTTTGACATTAAATTAACGGCCGCTAAAATTATTATTTTTGCTATTCTGTAACTACATTTCCGTTAAAATTTTAAAGGTTTCCGTTAAAGTAATCCGTTAAATTTTGACATTTTAACGGTTTGTCAAGAGTACCTACATGTTAAATTTTTTAATTTCGATATTTGAAGAGTAAACGAATATGGATTTAAATAATTTAATTAAAATAATATTTATTAGAGATTTAGAACATGCACAGCTGCAGTAAGTATACATTCATTTCATTCATTTTTTATATGCGATTGTAAAATATATTTATCAACGGCGACTGGGAGATATTAGTGATCATTTCTCTGCTCCAGTAACATTTAAATTAAATTTACTTGCTCTAGCTTTACGCTTTAGTTTTAAGTTCTGAGAAAACCAGTTCAATAATTTTTTCGAACAAAAAAAAAATCTTGGGATTTTGAATTTTACTGTCAACTGAACATCTATTTTGTTCCATGAACTAAATCAGTAGTTTTTTGTTGTTTGGTCATTCTTTGTAACCAGCTAGACATTTTTATAGACAGCTTTGTATTTTAAGAATGTGTCAGTAAAATGAATTAATTGTCATATCTTTGAAAAATGCAGGTGACATGATATTTTTTAATTCAAAAATCTGCGATAAATTTATCAAAGACAAGCGTTTTTGGTTAATATATTTCTAATGTCACATCACTTTTTAATGGACCCGTTAAAAATATAAAAATTAACGGACCCCTAAATACAGAATAGCAAATGACAACAAAAATTTTAACCGCCCGTTAAAATTTAAATTTTAACGACATCTAAATTTTAACGGACAAGTTACAGAATACACCCTTTAATATATCAATATCGTTATTGTTCTTTATTTTATACTGTTCATTGTGTACTACTTTACATTGCTAATTTGAGTCCGAGAAATGGAACATTACAGTACCGGGGCCGGGAAGTGTTGCCTAAAAACAATTCCCGGACTGTTTATTTATTTATTTATTTAAAAAAATCTTATGTGGCTAGTACATTACCTGCCGTCAGTTTACGGATCACCACAACTACAGATAGAACAGTCAATGTATTTTTCGAAATAAGAAATAGTGACATCTACAGATTGCTTCCATGAACTAATGCACAATGTGATGACTAGGCCGGCTTGGGAATCTGTGACATAGGTGCCATGTCAGTGTATACATAAATAGAAATTTTGAATTTCGAAAATAAAAGATAATCGGGGCTATTCTGTAACTCAATCATTATTATTTATCGATCATTATCGAGGTAATAATCGATTGCGATTCAAATTGGGATTCTGTAAGTCACTTGATCATTAAAATTGGTTAATGATAGTCGATAACACACTGAAATTTATCGATCAGTAATATGCTATCGTTATCATATTAATGATCGATAACAAATGTCAAAATCAGATAAAAGTAGTAGTTAGAATATTATATCACGAGTACTTCAATGCAATATACATAATTGAAATTGAATATACAAGTAAGCATTTTTTATTATATAATTCGTACTATTTACATTTTTATGTTATTTATAGATTTAGGTTATGTATTCACAACAAGGCACTAAGAAATGCAAGTGACCCTTTCTCCTTAAGTAATGAAAATTTTAAACAAATCTTTTAAGTAATCAGAGAACTCGCCCAATATTTAATCATAACACTCAGGTCTCATCTGTGAAATGGTAGAAATGACATCCGGGGGCCGGGCCACTGCTAGAAATCGCGAGGCCCACAGCAATTATGGTGACATTCAAGGCCTCTTTAAATTCGAAACTATACATTTATAATTTCCACCACAATTTTATTGTATTTTTTCTTCGCAAAATGCTATTATTAAAATATTGATGAAATTTCCTTTGTTGGATTCATTCTTGTAATCAATAAAATATTCTTTGTTGTAATTAATAATTTTACAGTTATAGTTTTCAATATGACAATGCCAGAGAAATATGCGTTTGGAAGGATATTTATTTTACTTTTTTCTATTAAATATCAATAGTACGTCAGGGGAATATCGGTGGAAAAGAAAAATACATAAAATCAATCAGCTATGCCACCGTAGTTTTAAATAAATAAAAAATATATGATAGTAAATTATAATTATTCTTTGCAAAATACTACATAATAATTTTTTTGTTGGATAAATTTGTGCAATGAGTTTTCTTAAGCAATAATCAAAATATCTTTTGTTGTAATCAATAAAAGATTATAGTATCAAGGACCTCAATAGAACAATGTGCCTATACCTATAATTATTTAAAATTAAAAAATATTTTATATTACTATTTCTTAAATTAGGTAGTTTTACTTTTTTGGAAAATTTTCGGTAGGTACATTTTATATCGTTAAAACTATTTTTTTTCTGGCAGTTCTGTGAATGAATATTTACTTACATAAACAATATTACAATACAACGCAATAATTAAAGAATTGAAAAACTTATTGGTAAATGACTGCTAAGTTCATACGGGCGCGAAATGCGTAAAATTTTCAAATAAATGACAAAGAAAATGATTCTAGTTATAGAATACGAAAATTGAGACAATCGATAACTTGATCATTAAAAATAAACGATTGTCATTAATTTAATGATCGATAACAGATAATGATAAAGTTACAGAATAGCACCGAATAAGAGAATTGAATTTATGTATACTCTATCCGTTTTAACTATAGACTAGATGGCGTTTCGAGCGCGGCCGTTTTTACATGTATTAAATAAAGAATTCAAATTTTGGCGCCATTCCTGGATTTAAAAAAATTCTGTCTAACATTTTTTCAGTAATTTTGTCTTGTACGTACAAATCTATCTATTTTTATCCATAATATTATCGAAGAGAACAATAACAAAACTAACGAACTACTAACTAAAAACTAAGAAAACGCGCACAACGAAAACTGTGTAATATAAAATATAACGCCGAAACACTACGAAAATTATATAAGCGAAAAGAACAATAATATACTTAACAAACAGAACTGAACAGAAATTAATAATATGTAATAAATCGTGTACTATTGACTTTTATTTATTTTATGTCAGACGTCAAAATAATTGACACAGTTGTCAAGTAAATTAAAATTTCGCGTCAATTATTTTACTGTGTAAACTCGGTTCTCGTTTGAACCAATCAGAGAGCTAGAATCTTAGGCCCTATCTCACCCAACGCTCTATAGTTAAAACGGATAGAGTATAGATTCAAACATATATTAAATCATTACAAAACAATAACTATAAATTCATTTCTAAATAAATCTAAAATAACTTGTCACATAGACATATACTGCTACTTTAATATTTGTTTATACGTAAGATAAAAAGGTATTGGAAATGGTATGACATTTCAACATTAAATATAAAAGTAAACGTCTATCTGCTTCTTTGCACTGCAATTTATAATCAAACAGCACACCGAATGCTCATCAGCTTATTAATTTCATTTCTGTATTACGTCAAAAAATAAACACAGTTAATACACTTTAAAACTGGAGAAATCACGAAATAAATCACTATTGGTACTTATAACTAAACCCATAAACTGTTATAAATTGAATTACCAAATAATTAAATATGTTAAAGCGTACGTTAAATGACATGTGGGATGACTTATACTGTATTTCAGATAAGAATAGACTTGGTGGCGCTGCTGAGTCAGCCTGTTTTACACACATATAAAACTTATGAATTAGTTTTATTTCGTGTATGACATACTTGACAGCTCGAAACGTCAAAATTTGATAATTTTTAATTATTTAGTGATTAAACAGTTACTTAAAGTAGTTAAATAGATTATAAAATCAAAATGGAATAAATAATATACCTGCTTTACATATTGCTATTGTAAACTTGGTTTGCGTTTAGACCAATCAGAAAGCTGGAATCGTAAGCCGTATCTTAGTCCTAAGTCTATTCTTATCTAAAATACAGTATATGTGACACGTGACTCGAGCGACATTGACGTGTTTGGAATCAGCTGATTTGTGTGCGCATGTCATTTTGACAAGGACAATTACGTTGACAAGACAAATGTTTTGATATATTTTGATCTTTATAGTTAGGGAGATGGTGGCAGAAATTTGATCGTGTTGCAGAAGTTGAAAATATTGAAATTTTGATTATAAGAACCAGTAATAACAACTTCTGCAAAACCATTATTGCTGCATTATTAATTAATAAGTAATTAAACATGTAAAAATAAAAAGAGTCCCTAAGTCATTTGATCGCGTCTGGCACTTTTTTTAAGTTATGGTCCTTAAGAAGGCTTTCAGATAAATCTCATCGCCAGACGTGTATGTCCCTGCATTAATGAGTAATTCATTTTTTATTTTAACTTTTTGATGTATTAAAATTTAAATGATTTGGTCGTCAATAAAATTTACACGAAATGTTAATTAGGTCATAAACAACAAGAAAAGAATAATCTGCCATTTTACTTTTACTGCGATAAAGAGAGGCGAATTTCCAAAATTGCAAAAAATAAACGGCGCATTAAATTATTTGATCGTGTCTTGCTCTGGGCTAAATTGTTCTATTGTATGTTAAAACTGAATATTACTATGCCAGACATTAGTATCACTGATTTTCTAAAGCCAGAAGATGTTTTTGTAGCTACTGTAATAATCCAGTCAATATGTACAAGAGAACCTGCTTTCCTGGCAAAAGGTCGGGTATTTATAATTTTTGGATATGTTGTAATGATTAAGGCCAGTGATATGAAACCAATTTTGAAGAAACGAAAACCCTGTGCTACCAGAGTTATAAGGAAAAAAGTACGAAATTTTAGGTCTTTTTTCGGTTTTTCCTCAATTCTTCTGTTTCTATACATCAGAGAGTAAAAGTTGTTATTATCAATATTATAGAAGACAAAATTTTCTACAACTTTTATATTTACGATTTTTTTCTATGGGCTATACTGTAACGGAACATACTATACCTATGACCTTTTTACCTTGACCATGGCCTCGTCTAATAGAAGGTTGTACTTACCCTACGTTGTGTTTATTTTTAATAAGTAACCCTTTACCTGGTTCGTAATATAGAGTAGCTGTCAAAAGTGGAGGAATCGGGATAGGTATTTGACGTAATTAAAGAATAATGTTCTCTCCAAAAAGCAGATAGAATTTGTCTATCTTTGTGCATTTATTGAAAATTAACCATGAAAGCAAATAGTAAATAATATGAGAAATATGGTCGGGTGTAAGGGTTTGAACACGACACCCTGCTGTGGAAAGGTCCGCTCTCTGGCATTCGCCTTACGTGCGAGGGAAACCACAGCAAAAACCTCGTACAGAGAGACATTGAGACACAATTTAAACAAATAGTTTATAACAAATTAAACTTAGTAACACATAAAGGTTGTCCCAACAATTTAACATTAACAACATTGAAATAATACTTTAATTCGACCTGTATATTGATAGTCAATTATAAACGTAATTGTGTAAGTGAAGGTGAGTGTGTAAGTTTGGTAAGTTCGGAGTTTCATCCGAACTGCCATGACGCTTGGCGTCGCCGCCGGCCTGCTTTTGTATGGAAAGCGTGGAGTTAGCAACACAATCCTGGTTCGCCGCTGGACCGGCCTCACCATTTGTCCAGGCCGCCCGGCATAGCCGAGGCGTCCACAGTATGCGACTGTGTCGCCATACTGTCTATCCCGACAAGTACCTGTGTCGTACCCGTCGGGGTGTAAATTGTTAAGTGATACCCAAGTGAACGTGGACATGCCAGCGTTCGGTGCTGGTACGGCACACATCTTGAGCTTGGGTGGCTGCAAGCAGCGAGACCCGCAAAATTACGTTTGATTGGCAACCAATATTAGGTCACGTAGATAAAAATTCATTATATCATTGTGACAACAATAAATCATAATATAGTGCTTGTCCAAGTTAAGTTCCTCGTAATTGACAAAGGGACCCAAATCAGGTGAATAAGGGTGACAATAGGAGAGGTTCCCAAACGTGCCTGGCATAGCCATAGCAGCTGAATGGGGGGAAGTAGTGGAGGTTCCCAAACGTGCCTGGCATAGCCATAGCAGCTGAATGGGGGAAAGTAGTGGAGGTTCCCAAACGTGCCTGGCATAGCCATAGCAGCTGAATGGGGGAAAGTAGTGGAGGTTCCCCAACGTGCCTGGCATAGCCATAGCAGCTGAATGGGAGGAAAAGCGTGGAGGTTCCCAAACGTGCCTGGCATAGCCATAGCAGCTGAATGGGAGGAAAAGCGTGGAGGTTCCCAAACGTGCCTGGCATAGCCATAGCAGCTGAATGGGGGAAAGTAGTGGAGGTTCCCAAACGTGCCTGGCATAGCCATAGCAGCTGAATGGGAGGAAAAATGTGGAGGTTCCCAAACGTGCCTGGCATAGCCATAGCAGCTGAATGGGGGAAAATAGCGGAGGTTCCCAAACGTGCCTGGCATAGCCATAGCAGCTGAATGGGAGGAAAAATGTGGAGGTTCCCAAACGTGCCTGGCATAGCCATAGCAGCTGAATGGGAGGAAAGCGTGGAGGTTCCCAAACGTGCCTGGCATAGCCATAGCAGCTGAATGGGAGGAAAAGCGTGGAGGTTCCCAAACGTGCCTGGCATAGCCATAGCAGTTGAATGGGGGAAAGTAGGTAGGTATTGGAGAGCGGAGTCGAAGGTGGACTTAGAACTTACCTCGGACAAGCCAAGTGTAAGAGTTCAGAACCTTGGGTTACCCAACATGTCAACCATGCCAGAGGTCCAAGGTCTGTGAGTAAGTTTGGTGAGTTCAGAGCCTTGGGTTACCCAACATGTCAACCATGCCAGAGGTCCAAGGTCTGTGAGTCTGGCCGAAACCAGACTGCCGAATACGGTGTTCATCCCCAGTATTTAAACCAAAATATCCCTCTTGTCCCTTCTGGATCTATGGTGTTTTCGGGGGTATCTCCCGCCACCGTTGTGGGTGGGTGGTTGGGTGGACCGTCGAAAGTTCTAGAACATTAGAAATTTTCCTTTGTTACTTAGCACATGTGGCCTGCAGATCTTCGACTTAGGCTGTTGACGTCATCTCAAGTACCGGCTTTGTCTCGCCTTAACTGCAGAGCCCTGTCCCTTTGTCCTTGTGAAATAGATAAAAACAACAAAAAAACACACGCACAGAAAAATACTTATGCAATGGCCATCGCAACTAAATAATAACTACGTATTCTTTATACATGAACAGTCTAATTGTTTGTAAGTAAGTAACTAAAAATAAATAAATAAATAACAATAATAATACACAGTGCGGTTTCAATACTCATTGAACTACAGAGCAGTGAAAATATCAGAATATTTGGGAAATGACAAAACACACACATATCGCACAAATATTGATGTAGGCGAAAATTTTCCTCCACCCTGCATTTTGTGATGCAAGCAAGCCGTTTGGTTCACATGTTACTAGGACTAGCAATTAAGAGATGTAGCCACTATGAAATGCCTTGGAGGCACGACACGAGTTATTGTGGGTTGTATAAATCATTGGCGCGGTTTTTTTAAAATCGCAGTGGTTCGCAAACCATTGTATCTACAGACCTAGTTTCTTGGTGGCTACACTCCTTAATGGGTAGATTATTATCCCACTAACATACAATTAAAGACTAGCTCCAATTGACGTAACAATGGAATCCCACGCGCAGGGCGGCTCGGTGCACTTACGCGTTCCTTTAGGGCCTCAATAGCCACAAATAAGCCGGTTATTATGGAAAAATTGCGACTTGAAAAATCCTTTGGAACATTTGGAAGTTACAGATTACGGGTGGCTCCAAAATGAGAACACATTAAATTTTAAATGTTTTGAAGGGGACCAAGTACCTCTGTCATACAAGGATTTTTTACTAAAACTACCACAGGATGAACAAACAGGTTATTTTTTTTTGTTTAATTGATTGAATTAAATGTCAAGAAAATGAATGAAGTGTGAATGAAATGAAGAAAGTGTGCCCGGGGGAAGTGATATTGAATGAATTTAATAATATTTAATTTTTGTATTTTGTCATTTTTGTATGAGATTTTTATGAATATCTTCTAAAAGCAGTGACATACGTGTCTGGCATAATTTTTTTCTTGTTCTGGAGACAAAAACGAACAAATTTTTAAAAAAGTGAAAGGCGATCAAATAATTTAATGTAGCTTTTATTTTTTACAAATTAGCATTTTTTTTTAAAAAAAAAGGCAGCGTCCTATTTGTCTGGCATTTGTTTTTTTAGTATCTATATAGTCAATTTAACATAATAACTAAATGGCAGACACGATCAAATAATTTAGGAGAGGTTATATATTTTGCCATTTTGAAAATTGTTTTTTCGAAAAAGCAGCAACACCCGACCTGGCGTCCTTGCTTATCCTGTTCACAAGCTTCAAAACTCTATTACCTGTTATTCCTAACGACGATCAAATCATATACCGAAATTGCCGCCAGCTCCCTAGCTATTAACTGCTAAAATTTTATTATTTTTAATTTCATATGTTTTACTGCTTAAAAATTGTAAAATTATAACATTAAAGCAGTTCAAAATCAAAATAAATGAAAACATTGGTATTGTCAACGTGAGTGAGTAGAGTAGTAATTAATAATTATACATTCAACGAAACACAGTATTACGAAAATCAGCGCCTCTATCGTTAATTTTGATTGCGAATATTATTATTATTATTATTATTATTATTATTATTATTATTTTTATTATTATTATTATTATTATTATTATTATTATTATTATTATTATTATTATTTTATTAATGTTTTAAGGCTGTGCATTTGATAATGGGCATATGCAGCCAAATTAGTTTTGATGATTATGAATAAATGGAAATGATACAGACGAACACTAACATTCCTTAAAAAGCGGAACCTTTGGATTGCTCCTACGCTATTATGGTCGGCTGTCAACATTATTATTCATTCTTTAATGCTCCGAACTATAAACATTTCAAAAGTGCATGAAGTTAGGTCATTTGCTCCAGATATGGTCTTCCCTAAATTGGACTACGTTGATGAAAGTTATTTAGTTTTGTAACTTCATCAGGAAATACTAAAAAGTACATTAGTATTGTATAACTGATGTGTTACATGTATACATATACAATACAAATGTACTTTCTAGTATATAAAATTGACAACTACATGGATTATTAATATAATTCTTGCCAATCTCCGCCGAGAAATCCATTACTTTATTTTATCATTCAAGTACGGCATTACTAGGGAATACTATTCCATTCTTTATTTTATTCCATTCTATTCTATGCAATCTATAAAGCAGGCTTTAGGATAAATTCGTACATGTTATTTAAAGAGGTATCTGAAAACTGAACAGGACTGGCCAAATGGTCTTTGTATTTAGGACTAAGGTATTACATTGATTTTCAGTAGTTTCTACGTTACCGATTTAGGGTTAAATGCAAATAAAATTATTTAATTAATTCCAGCCCCCATTCTATGAGTAGATTCACAAGAGTTCGGAAATAGAGAATGTAGTAACAAACAAGCACCTTTTAAAAATTAGTTTTCGCTATATGTTGTTGGGAATGGAAAATATTCTGTTATACAATATAGAAATAACAAGATGATAAGACGTGACTTTTTTATTTGTAGGGCCCGGCACAATTTATCAGGTACACGCCGTCTCAACAAGGAGCAGCTTTTAATTCTGGTGCAAAACAACGAGTAATTCGTCTTGTAGAAGCTCAAGTAGATCCTGTAGAACCACCACGGTTTCGTATTAATAAGAAGATTCCTCGTGGACCACCATCTCCCCCGGCTCCTGTCTTACACAGTCCTACTCGTAGAGTAACGGTTAAAGAACAACGGGAATGGAAAATTCCACCATGTATTTCTAATTGGAAAAACGCTAAAGGATATACAGTGCCTTTAGATAAACGTCTTGCCGCTGATGGTCGAGGTTTACAACAGTTGCATATTAATGAAAATTTTGCTAAATTAGCAGAAGCTTTGTATATTGCTGATCGTAAAGCACGGGAAGCAGTTGAAACACGTGCACAATTAGAACGTAAATTAGCGCAGAAAGAAAAAGAATTAAAAGAGGAACATTTACGTCAGTTGGCTCAGAAAGCTCGTGATGAGCGTGCTGGTATTAAAGCAGGGACGGGTACATCAGGAACCGCGGTCACAACCGGACCTAATATAAGTGAAGAAGAGAAAGAACGTGACATGTTACGTCAAGATCGCCACAAAGAACGGGCACGAGAACGAAATTTAGCTCGTGCAGCTCCTGATAAAAGATCTAAATTACAACGCGAACGTGATCGTGATATTTCAGAACAGATTGCACTGGGCATGCCTGCGAAAACAGTTGGTTCGGGAGAAACTCAGTTTGATCAACGGCTGTTTGGGCAGGCACAGGGTTTAGGTCATGGATACGGTGATGATGAAGGATACAATGTTTATGACAAACCCTGGCGGGATGGTGGTAGTTTAGCAAATCATTTATATCGACCAAGCCGAAATATAGATCGAGATGTGTACGGAAGTACCAATGAAGAGCTTGATAAATTGGTACGCACTGATCGGTTTATACCTGATAAGGAATTTAGCGGCACAGATCGAAGTGGAGCAAACCGTAGTTCAGGTCCTGTTCAATTTGAAAAAGAAGAAGATCCGTTCGGCCTCGATCAATTTCTTAGTCAGGCAAAACGTGCAAGTAAACGCAAAGAACCAGAACAGCAACCACGTCGCGATGATCGTGATAAACGTAAGCGTAGAGATTAATATATAGGAACACTTATATATTCTGTATTTAAGATTTTCTGTACAACTGGCAAAATTTATTAAAATGTAGGAAAACTCAATATTGTTTTATTAAACCACTTTAGTTTTGAAAGTACTTATATACAGGGTGTAAATGAAATAAGTGCATTAAATTTAAACAGTAATGTAACTCGATGAGAGCAACAATATTTCTTAATAACTTTTTTTCAGTCTCTTAGATTTTGAGTTAAAATTCTTTAAAGATTTGCTGCTTATTTCGGCGCGCGCCCATGGAGAACAAATGGCTGCTCCGTATTCAAGTGGGACATAAACAGCTCAAAAATTTTCGACTATCGGTTACACTTGCAGTCACAGTAATTAATAAACGAATCAACGGAAATAACATTTATTATTAATTAATTCGTAATAGTACAATTTTTAAAATAAAGAAATTTAGATTTTGGATAACAAAATTATAAAGTTGTGTATCAAACCAGGCTTTAATTACCTGTGAATAGATGATGACAAGGAGGAACGAGGGGAGGAAGAGGAAAAGCATAGTTATTAGGTTATGAGATGATTATTTATCGTCGACAAATCATAATAGTTTAAATATATTATTCAAAAAATGTAAGTACAAACTTTTGTCCATTTAAACGAGGTACATGAGTACGAATAATTAGTCGTCCATTTATTGTTCCCGCTCAAACATTTTTTAATGAAAATTTTTACAGCATTTTCGTCTGTTGAAATGTGTATTATGCATAATAAATACACCTTCCCAAGTAATTTCAGTCTCATTAATGAACATTATGAGCCATTCCCAAAATCGAAGTCTGCTGAAGACATTGAACTTTTTGCACATGATATGGATACAACTGTTGCTTTATTTAAAATTGTCATATGTGATACTTCGTATTGTGATAAAGATGTACAAGATGAAGAAATGTGCGAATATTAGGAACGTATGATTTGGAAACGCTCCGCTTAAATGCGTTGGCAACTCTATAACATTGTCTTTATACCAACCACAAATTAAAATGTAGTAAAGATACGAATAAATAAATAAACCATAGGTAAGTAATTACAATATCTGTGTACTCGCTATTTGTAAACGTAAGCATTTTGACAGAATTTGACCTGATAAACAAGTTTATTACTAATGCCAAAATATAATTGCAACAACTGACAAAACTGTCAATTGCCAAAACAAAATTTATCATAGCTATTGCTACTGCATTCAATTATTAGTAAAATACGTGGAACGACTCGTCAATTTACGGGGTGGTAAAAATGCTAAAAAAATATGCGATTTCGAGAAAAAGTTTTTAAGAAATATTGTTGCTCTCGACGAGTTATATTACTGGTTAAATTTAATGCACTTATTTCATTTACATCCTGTATATATATATACAGGTGTTATATTTTAATGGACCCAGCAAATATCGGTTTATTAATAATTAATATCTACTTTGAAATTTCAAATGGAACATACTATATTTTTAAAAAATTTGAAAAGTACATCAAATTTGCTTTACAATCATGTAAAATAATCCATATGTTACATTATTAAAAAGTAAAATGGCGGGCACTTTTTTATACATCCATAATTGGAAAGAGAATAGTGAATATGTATATATATATATATATATATATATATATATATATATATATATATATATATATAGGCTGAGTCTGGGAAGACGCCCCCCCCCTCTAACTTTTTTATTATAAGTAATAGAAAAAAATGGCTCATATAAAAGTTATATTATTTTACATATACTATTTGATGGCAGATGTAGATATTTTTTATAAAGTCAGGTTTACAAGATACGACTATCAACTTTTATTTTTCAAATGGCAGCCTATAATTATTTTAATAAAATAGAAACCGCCATTTTTTTCTCTTTTCAACGATGTATTATTTTTTATTAATGTATTTGAAAAATTTCGAGAAAAATGAGAATTTAGAAATATTAGAAATAATTTTTAAACAAATATTATAGGTGGCTAAGTGAAAATAAACAAAACGTAACAGTGCTATACAACTTAGCAAACTAAAACAACAAATTTAGTAACAAAAACAACTTAAAACAAATGTTCAAAATTACGATCATGTTCTGTAATACAAAAATTCAAGCGTTGAACGTGATGTGTTCGAACATCTGCCAGCATTTTCGCGAAATATTCTGAAAAGTATTTCGAATACGCTCTTTCATGTCTTCTACATCTGTAGGTGTCTTCTGATAGACAAGATCCTTGACGTATCCCCAAAGAAAAAAATCCATAGGCGTAAAATCAGGAGATCTTACTGGCCATGAAATAGGTCCACCTCGTCCTATCCATTGTTCCCTCCAATGATTATTTAAATAATTCCAAACAATACCGGCATAATGTGGTGGCGCTCCGTCATGTTGGAATATTTAATTTTGGCGGATATTTAATGGAATATCTTCTAATAATTCCGGGAGGATCATAATTTAAAATAAAAATGTGGACCAACAACAAAATCTCCTTTTATGCCACCCCATTCAATGACCATACCCTCTGTCTGTCGACGTTCCGCATCTAGTGAGGATTTTCAATGGCGTAATAATGCATATTATGCCTATTAACGCAACCATTGCTTTTAAAAGTAGCCTCATCCGTAAATAAAATATTACTTAATAGGAGCGGCTTTCTTCTAATATTTTCCATCGCCCAATTGCAAAATTGAATTCTATTATCAAAATCTTCACGGTGCAATTCTTGTGTAAGGTTGATATGATACGGATGAAATTTATTTTTTCTTAAAATCCTGGACGCTGAACTGACTAATATCAATTAAATTTGATAAATTCCTAGTACTGATATGAGTATTTTCATACACAGAAGCCAAAACCATAATTTCCGTTTCTTCATTTATTATAACATTAGCTGTATTTCGTTTTGGTTTTTCAACTGAACCTGTTTCTCGAAATCGTGTAAAAATCCTTCTCAGTGTTCTTAAACTCGGTTGCCGACGTCTAGGAAACCGCTTCCGGCAAATTCTTTTTGCTCTTACGATTCCAGTCGATTCACCAAATTATTTCAAAATGTTTTTTTTGTTTACAAAATAAGTTAAATTAAGCAACAAACAAATGTATACTTTTTTTGACATCAATTTAATTGTTTTAGATTGTTACGTTTTGTTTATTTTCACATAGCCACCTATAATATTTGTTTAAAAATTATTTCTAATATTTCTAAATTATTTCATTTTTCTCGAAATTTTTCAAATACATTAATAAAAAAATCTGATGTGGCCAGCACATTACCTTCCATCAGTTCTATGTATTGTGTACAAATTTCATACGGAAAGTTCCTTGCTAAATTAAATATTCTATTTCTTGTACATTACCTTCCGGCAGTTGCGTGTATTTTATGCAAATTTCATACAGAAAATTATTATTTTGTGACGTTTTCTATATACAGTGTAATGTATCTGCAGAAATAAAATATTTATTATTATTATTATTTCTTGTACATTACCTTAAAGCAGTTGTATGTATTTTATACAAATTCCATACAGAAAGCAAAAGATCCTATATCTATTTCCAGTAAAATTATAAGACAAACACACTATGTCAATTTCACTTGACACTGACATCTTTCAATCAAAATTTTCTTAATATAGTAGCTGTTTCCACAGCTATGGCTACTTTATGAAATTTAATTTCTTTATAATTTTTTTAACTCTATAATAATATAATTAATATTAGGTATAAAATTCAATCAAATTGTATAGAAAATATAATATTCTTTAATATTTATAATAACATTAAATGTGAAAATATGATATTTAACATAGTTTTTTCAAGAAAAACTGTTAAAATCTTCAAATGAGGGTACTTCCGGTTGTCCAATTCTAACCAAAATCTAATCAGCTCTTCGCATGGATGTAACGAAGAGAAATACGAAAGAATTATAATTTTTGGAATTGTAGTATGGAAGTTATCGTAGACGAAAATTTTGTTACACACACACGGACACACATACATACATACACACACACACACACATACAGACATCATCGTAAAAATCGTATTCTAGGGACCCTAAAACGTGCTTATTCATCAAAAACTCACCACCGAATTTTGTGTGTGTGTGTGTGTGTGTGTGTGTGTGTGTGTGTGTGTGTGTGTGTGTGTGTGTGTGTGTGTGTGTGTGTGTGTGTGTGTGTGTGTGTGTGTGTGTGTGTGTGTGTGTGTGTGTGTGTGTGTGTGTGTGTGTGTGTGTGTGTGTGTGTGTGTGTGTGTGTGTGTGTGTGTGTGTGTGTGTGTGTGTGTGTGTGTGTGTGTGTGTGTGTGTGTGTGTGTGTGTGTGTGTGTGTGTGTGTGTGTGTGTGTGTGTGTGTGTGTGTGTGTGTGTGTGTGTGTGTGTGTGTGTGTGTGTGTGTGTGTGTGTGTGTGTGTGTGTGTGTGTGTGTGTGTGTGTGTGTGTGTGTGTGTGTGTGTGTGTGTGTGTGTGTGTGTGTGTGTGTGTGTGTGTGTGTGTGTGTGTGTGTGTGTGTGTGTGTGTGTGTGTGTGTGTGTGTGTGTGTGTGTGTGTGTGTGTGTGTGTGTGTGTGTGTGTGTGTGTGTGTGTGTGTGTGTGTGTGTGTGTGTGTGTGTGTGTGTGTGTGTGTGTGTGTGTGTGTGTGTGTGTGTGTGTGTGTGTGTGTGTGTGTGTGTGTGTGTGTGTGTGTGTGTGTGTGTGTGTGTGTGTGTGTGTGTGTGTGTGTGTGTGTGTGTGTGTGTGTGTGTGTGTGTGTGTGTGTGTGTGTGTGTGTGTGTGTGTGTGTGTGTGTGTGTGTGTGTGTGTGTGTGTGTGTGTGTGTGTGTGTGTGTGTGTGTGTGTGTGTGTGTGTGTGTGTGTGTGTGTGTGTGTGTGTGTGTGTGTGTGTGTGTGTGTGTGTGTGTGTGTGTGTGTGTGTGTGTGTGTGTGTGTGTGTGTGTGTGTGTGTGTGTGTGTGTGTGTGTGTGTGTGTGTGTGTGTGTGTGTGTGTGTGTGTGTGTGTGTGTGTGTGTGTGTGTGTGTGTGTGTGTGTGTGTGTGTGTGTGTGTGTGTGTGTGTGTGTGTGTGTGTGTGTGTGTGTGTGTGTGTGTGTGTGTGTGTGTGTGTGTGTGTGTGTGTGTGTGTGTGTGTGTGTGTGTGTGTGTGTGTGTGTGTGTGTGTGTGTGTGTGTGTGTGTGTGTGTGTGTGTGTGTGTGTGTGTGTGTGTGTGTGTGTGTGTGTGTGTGTGTGTGTGTGTGTGTGTGTGTGTGTGTGTGTGTGTGTGTGTGTGTGTGTGTGTGTGTGTGTGTGTGTGTGTGTGTGTGTGTGTGTGTGTGTGTGTGTGTGTGTGTGTGTGTGTGTGTGTGTGTGTGTGTGTGTGTGTGTGTGTGTGTGTGTGTGTGTGTGTGTGTGTGTGTGTGTGTGTGTGTGTGTGTGTGTGTGTGTGTGTGTGTGTGTGTGTGTGTGTGTGTGCGTGTGCGTGTGCGTGTGCGTGTGCGTGTGCGTGTGCGTGTGCGTGTGCGTGTGCGTGTGCGTGTGCGTGTGCGTGTGCGTGTGCGTGTGCGTGTGCGTGTGCGTGTGCGTGTGCGTGTGCGTGTGCGTGTGCGTGTGCGTGTGCGTGTGCGTGTGCGTGTGCGTGTGCGTGTGCGTGTGTGTGTGTGTGTGTGCGTGTGCGTGCGTGCGTGCGTGCGTGCGTGTGTGTGTGTGTGTGTAACAAAATTTTCGTCTACGATAACTGCCATACTACAATTCTAAAAATTATAATTCTTTCGTATTTCTCTTCGTTACATCCATGTGAAGAGCTGATTAGATTTTAGTTAGAATTGGACAACCGGAAGTACCCTCATTTGAAGATTTTAACAGTGTTTCTTGAAAAAACTTTGTTAAATGTCATTTTTTCACATTTAATGTTATTATAAATATTAAAGAATATTTTATTCTTTATACGATTTGACTGCATTTTATACTTAATATTAAATGGATATAGAGTTAAAAAATTATAAAGAAATTAAATTTCATAAAGTAGCCATAGCTATGAAAACAGCTGCTATATTAAGAAAATTTTTATTGAAAGATGTCAGTGTCAAGTGAAATTGACATAGTGTGTGTCTTATAATATTACTGGAAATATAGGATATTTTGCTTTCTGTATGTAATTGGTATAAAATACATACAACTGCTTTAAGGTAATTTACAAGAAATAATAATAATAATAAATCTTTTATTTCTGCAGATACATTACACTGTTTATAGAAAACGTCACAAAATAATAATTTTCTGTATGGAATTTGCATAAAATACATGCAACTGCCGGAAGGTAAAGTACAGAAATATAATCTTTAGCAAGGAATTTTCTGTATGAAATTTTTACAAAATACATAGAACTGACGGAAGGTAATGTGCTGGCCACATCAGATTTTTTAACTCTATATCCATTTAATATTAAGTATAAAATGCAGTCAAATCGTATAGAGAATAAAATATTCTTTAATATTTATAATAACATCAAATGTGAAAAAATTATATTTAACATAGTTTTCTCAAGAAAAACTGTTAAAATCTTCAAATGATGGTACTTCCGGTTGTCCAATTCTATCGTAGACGAAAATTTTGTTACATACACACACACGGACACACATACATACATACACACACACACACACACACACACACACACACACACACACACACACACACACACACACACATACAGACATCATCGTAAAAATAGTAAAATCGTATTGTAGGGACCCTAAAACGTGCTTATTCATCAAAAACTCACTACCGAATTTTTTGACCAAAGACAATACCTTCCTCACCTAAAGGTGACGGAAGGTAAAAATAATACATCGTTGAAAAGAGAAAAAAATGGCGGTTCCTATTTTATTAAAATAATTATAGGTTGCCATTTAAAAAATAAAAGTTGATAGTCGTATCTTGTAAACCTGACTTTATAAAAAATATCTACATCTGCCATCAAATAGTATATGTAAAATTATAAAACTTTTATATGAGCCATTTTTTTCTATTACTTGCAATAAAAAAGTTAACGGGGGGTGGGGAGCGTCTTCCCAGACTCATCCTGTATGTATATATGTATATATGTATATATATATATATATATATATATATATATATATATATATATATATATATATATATATATATATGTTATTAATTTTTGAACAAACGGTTATGAAACCGGACATAAGTTGCAAAAGTGCGGATATTAACTAATGCACAATAACATCTTGATAAGTAAAACCAATATCGTGAAATATGTATATAGTTAAATATTAATTCTTAGCCAGGTTGTTCTCTAATTGACTGGTTCATTTTTCCACCTCCGTCACTAATAGGTATATAAGAAATCTCGCCAATCCACCTGCATAAGAAAGTAAGGTAACGTTTTCGGTTTAAAAACCATATATACTAAACGGTTAGAGGATCTTTATATATATATATATATATATATATATATATATATATATATATATATATATATATATATATATATATATATATATATATATATATATATATATATACTTATAAATGGTATGTTATTGAGCCCAGTATATTATCGGGTCGCTGTTGATCCCAGCATTTCTATATGAGATAGAAGAGTATATCTTATATCATTTTCTTCCTCTTTTCAACGTAAGTCAAGGCATTTGTAGAGGGGAAACAATTTCTGATTAATAAAGTTTTTAGATACTAATAGGACTCTGTTAAGCCCAAATATATAAACAGTACGCTAGTGAGCCCAACTGTATATTGTATATATTAAGTATACTCTATGAGGCCCGACATTGTTGCCACCAAATTATATTGCACTATTGCAGGGAGTACCTTAGTAGGGATCAACAACGTTACGTATCAGTGGTGTCTTACTTCTTGTGATAAGTTGTATAGAGTATGCACGAAATGTTTAAAATGGGAAAAAGTCGCTCTAAAAGAATTCTTTCAATGGCAATTGAAGGAATAAGTAATTAATACTATCATAAATGATAAATATATATCTTATTATCTAACCTTAGGATTGATTTGTAGTTTACATAGCATAACTTGAATTTGAAAAATTTTACAGTAATGTTTTATTTTATTTCTCACAGAAGAGAAGGAGCAATTGATTCAAAATATTTTTATTGTCCTTACATCCTATCTTGATTTATCGTAAAGCGTATTTTGCCAAAAGAGTAATTAATTACTCCTTATTCAGTTCGATTTTTTAAATTTTAAATCTGAATTTACAATTTAAAGTTGTCAAAATGAAAGTTATTTATATTATTTTTGTCAGAACAAGTGCGTATTCGAATATTGTGGATTGCGTAACCTTTCCTAGTTTGACCGGGACAGTCCCGTCCGGAAGGATTAAAATTTGACCATCTTCTGCGTTTGCTTAGGTTATTTTATATTTCATACTAAACGTATAAAATGTTATATAGGTTGATATTCTCATTATAATTATCTCTAAGAATGCAATTTTCCAAGCTGATTTTTACAAATTTTTGATGTATTAATTTATCAATATACACATTACAGTCACTTAACGTTTAACATTTGTACGTCCTTTTAATTATAATTTATATCATTCGAAAAATAAAATGTGTACAATATATAAAATAAATTCTGTTAATGGCAGGTGAATTACAACACAAAATGCAATAACATGGAGAATTCTACGGAATCTTGTTCAGATTTTTCTTCAGGATTATCTCATAATTATATGCCTAATAATAACTCAGATTCCAGTGAAAGTTTAGAATTGATTGATTTACAAAGAACAAAAATAACTGAATTCTGAATTGTCAGATTTTTTTAGAAAAAACGACAAGCACAATAATATTTTTATTTTATTTATTATTATTTTAATATTATTAGGGTTTTTAATGAGAAAACATAATATGTAGTTTTAAATCATGTAGTTTAAAACAAAATAATGGTAATGGCATCGTTCTCTATGTACCGATGCAACCGATTTCTGAAGCTCCTCACTATACGTTCCAACATTCAGCCTATTGCCTGTCGAATAAGATTATTCAGCTGAAGCAGGATAGTAGGACGGTTTTTGTAAACCTCTCTATAAAAAAACCACATGGCGTTAGAGTTATGAGGGCAATCGGGCTCGATCTAATGCCATGTGATTTTTTATGGGGATATCTCGAGGCAGACGTTTACAAACACCGTTCTACAACCCAGCTTCAGCCGCAGAATCTTTTTCATTAGCAAATAGCCCGAATATTGGAACGTGTAGAGAAGAGCTTCAGAAATCGGTTACATCGGTTCATTGAGAACGGTGACCATCACCTTCAAGTTTTTTTTGTTTAAAACTGCTTGATTTAAAACTTCCAATTATGTTCTTTCATTATCCAAAAATAAATTTTGTCTATCAGCAATATGTTTTTATTCGCCTTCAAGAAAAGGAAGTTTCTAGGCCCCAGCCTGTATAAATAAATTTGTAAATTTTCAAAGCATATTATTTATAATAAAATCTTAAAAATTTTATAAGGGAAAATCACTTGAAGAAATAAATTTGTCGGATTCTGTGGATTCGAAAAGCGACGAGTTCGTTTTAATAAACAATATAAAGAAAAATACAATTACACAGGGAAAAAAAGAAAATAACGGACAATTTGCTAATAATGACAGTGAAAAAATAATATCAAATAAAAATTTAGAAAATTAATTTGCTATCGGAAGCATACAAGACCCTAGAACTATAAGTAAATCACTAGAAGAAAATGACGATACTAGTACTATTATTGAAATAAGAGATAAAGAGGAAGAAAGTAAAGGAAAGCCAAAATCAAAAATATTACACAAAAGATGGACAAAAAATCAAAAATCTATAAAGGATATATATTTTCAAGATCATATACAAAAAAAAGATTTTTCCAAAAACGAATAAGGTAGAATTGTTAATGAAGAACTGTAAGCAATTATTTCAAAATAAAAATTGTGTAAAAATAAAAGCATGTGTACAAGAATTATAAAAAGAATAATGTTTAAAAAATTAAATTTATGAATTAGACTTTCTGTCCATCTTATGCGCATTACGTTCATTTAATAAGCAATAAAATAGTTTATGTCGTACTGGTTTCTAATGCAACATTTATTTGAACGATTTATGGAAAAAAATGAAACCTTAACTCCTAGAACTACAAAATTTCACTTTAAAGTCATAGGCCTTTAGAATTTCACATTCATATTGAATTTTTGAATCGTAATTTTCATTCATTAAAACAAACAAGAAGCGTTGTTGGGAATTTCAAACAATTGCGCCTTAGGCTACTTACATACAACTAATACTGCTACGAATTGCTGGAGATTTCTTTTAATAATTTAACAACTTTAGAAACCAGTATGTAATAAATTTGTGTTATGTAATTCAGACGAAAAATGTCTAAGGTACTCGCAATTACGGCCTCGACTACAACTGTCTTATACCTTAAAGATTCACTGTTCGTTTTAGGTACATAAAATAGTAGTATGTATTAATTTTTTTAAACAAGAATTTCATTTTATTTAATTGTTAATTTAAATTAAAATAAAATTATTTAAGAAATTTAGTTTGTACGAGTATCATTCTTTAATATGTAGCTTAGCCAATATTGTATACATAAATTATATATTATTGAGTCGTTGTTAAGCCCGCACACCGTTGCCATACTTCGGGCTTAACAACGTTATGTTCTTATCTATTTATATACAGTATATAATTTTTGATGACAGCGCCCCCAATATAACTTTTCATGAACTACTTCGTGTATATCATTGTCATAACCGGTCATTACTGAGCCCACTGAGAAATTTGTTTTATGGGATCCCTGAACTGTTTCTCAGCAAATGGCGATGATATACACAGGGATACGCTGTTGAGCCTTTAATTGGGCTTATCAACGTACGTTCGGGCTCCACAACGTTATATTTATATATTCAACGGGCTCAACAATAGCTGTTTATGAGTATATATATATATATATATATATATATATATATATATATATATATATATATATATATATATATATATAAATATAAAGATCCTCTAACCGTTTAGTATATATGGTTTTTAAACCGAAAATGGGTAATATGCCGTGATGATATATTTATTTATTATTATTAAGATAGACACACGGTATATATATATATATATATATATATATATATATATATATATATATATATATATATATATGTATTCAAAAATATCACCTAATTTTATATTAGTTTTCTCCATATTAAATACTTTGCACTTTGAAATTCATATGGCCAACCTCATACCTCGCTTATTATGAAAGATAAAGAAAAACATGCTTAGATATTTTAAAATTTTCCTTTAGAGATCATAAATGTTGACCGGAGTATTTATAAATAAAAACAGAAACAAGATTTCCTAATTTTTTAAAACCATAAAGATATAACAATGATTTCATTAATTCCTGCGGAAAAGCCCGTATCCTAATTTGGATGTAGATTATAAAAACAAAATATTTTTAAGGACTTAGGATAGAATATAATTATCAGCAATTTTTATTTGAAAATCGAATTTCTGACAGTTCAAACGATATGCATTTTTTGTAATTTTCTTTAAATTCCATGGCTATCACTACAAATGAGCAATATTTATAGAATTTCAATTCGGATTTTACAGGTTACTAAACATGATGCTGGTGTATAATTTAATTATCTACAACTTTTATTTGAGACACTTTTGTCTAAAATTAATTGGGAACTTTTGCGCAAGGAAAAACTGATTTCCCATGTTGAGCGCATATGGCCCATTTTTTAATTAACACCCTGTATATATATATATATATATATATATATATATATATATATATATATATATATATATATATATATATATATATATACCGTGTGTCTATCTTATCAAATTGTCAGAAACGTCAAATAAGGTAACTTACGTTGTGATAGATAAAACGTCAAGCATTTATTTATTTTTTGTTAAATTCCATGGCTGTCGATATTTTCAACGTAATTTTCGACATTTTCATAATTAATTTCTGTCGTTACAAAGCATGTAAAGGTAATTCTGTTTATTGATTTAGATGCAGAATTATATGCCCTAAAACTTTTATTTGACGCGTTTAAGACAGACATACGGTATATATATATATATATATATATATATATATATATATATATATATATATATATATATATATATATATATATATATATATATATATATTAGGGTGGGCCGAAATTTCAAAATTTTTGATATTGGTTTTGGAATAGCTATTAAAAGTTGCATTTCGTAGTTTTAAAACGAATATTTATTTTGGGTTTTTTAATTGTGTAACGTCTTTTGCCCTCTACCGGGGCTCAATGTTTTTTAAAAATTTGGAAAATTAAATTTTGAAATTTAGATTCGGAATACCCCAATATTTTATAATTGATGTTGCAAAGATAATTTTTATTTACAATTTTTCTATAGTGATAGATCTTTTGCCCTCTACCGACCATCAAAATTTTCAAAATTCCGACTTGTTTTTTATTATGTACAAAAACTTTTTTTAAAATATCTCAGTGATATTTCTGTAGGTATAGTGAACATAAAAATATGTTGCAGCTATTGGAAGTTACGCTTTTGATGTCATCAATTCATTTTTTATCATTTATATTATTTTTATTTTATTTTGGAATCATAAACATGTTTATCCGCCCTCAAAAATGGGCGTAATTTGGCTTTTATCGCCCGAGAACTTATAAAATTGCCAAGCAACAGCTATTCAAACGTCAAAATTGTCGTTTTTAGATAAATGTTACACAACATAATAAATTCGATAAATCACATGTTTTGAACACCGCTGTTCGTAAAACTATTCGTATCCTTTCTCGTACACGTCTTTTCACTTCCGTGAAACCAACTTGCTCTGGGCAGCGTCAAATTCATTCAATATTTCTTTTGAATAATTGATATCTTCCATTTTTATTTGGCACTAAATTAAAATTTGTTATAAACAAACAATATAGCCAGAAACCACAGCATACTTAAAATTCACAACGCCAGCACAACGATACCGTATATATACCCATTGAATCCTTGAATTTCGAGATCCAGAATAAAATTAAACGTTGTATGTACCACGGGAATACTGAAGATTATAACACTCGGGAAAATTAAAGAACTCCGTTACGCGTCGAGCTTTAAACATTCCCCCGTGCTACAATCTTTTGATTATGCCCTTAATACATAAATAACTATTATCGTTCTCAACGTATTAAGTTTATACTGTGATAATGTGAAAGTACCTCAGTTATAAATAAGGGGTACAGAGAACTTTAAGTAAATATATGTTAGTAACAACCTTGACTATTGAAAATTCCGTTTCTGATATGTGCCCCGTACCACTTATTTACAATTGAGCATTTTACTATACCTAGAGAAATGTCATTGACATCTTTTAAAAACAGTTTTTATACATAATAATAAACAAATCTGAAATTTTGAAAATTTTAATAGTCGATAGAGGGCAAAAGATCTATCACAATAGAAAAATTGTAAATAAAAATTATCTTTGAAATATCAATTCTTAAATATTGGGCGGTATTCCGAATCTAAATTTTAAAATATAGTGTTTCAAATTTTTTAAAAAATTTGAGCCTCGGTAGAGGGCAAAAGACGTTACATAATTAAAAAACCCAAAATAAATATTCGTTTTAAAACTACGAAAGGCAACTTTTAATAGCTATTCCAAAACCAATATCCAAAATATTGAAATTTCGGCCCACCCCAATATATATATTATTAGTTAAGCAGTAATTTCTGAGATTGCTTTCTCAGAGTTCTTCCGTTTTTGCTCATACTGGTACAAGAAATTAACTTATAAAAAATACAAGTCGATATATGTGACAAATCAAATACTGACACTGACACTGACAGAAAATAACGAATGCGCGGCTATGGATCAAGTAAATATATCCGAAATAATAAATGAACTTACGATATAGCGACTATATTGAGAACAACGAGCATCGTTTTAAACTGAGATGTCCTAACTTATTCAAGTTTTGAAAGACATGTGTTTTATGTTTGTCCTTTTCGCGCGTATATCTTTTCAGTGCAAATATGAGAGAGATAAATATATGCCAACTTGTTAATTCGTACTTGATACAGATGACCTTGATCGGACATCTTTAAAAAATTTTACAGTATATATATATATATATATATATATATATATATATATATATATATATATATATATATATATATATATATATATATATATATATATATTAGGGTGGGCTGAAATTTCAAAATTTTTGATATTGGTTTTGGAATAGCTATTAAAAGTTGCATTTCGTAGTTTTAAAACGAATATTTATTTTGGGTTTTTTAATTGTGTAACGTCTTTTGCCCTCTACCGGGGCTCAATGTTTTTTAAAAATTTGGAAAATTAAATTTTGAAATTTAGATTCGGAATACCCCAATATTTTATAATTGATGTTGCAAAGATAATTTTTATTTACAATTTTTCTATAGTGATAGATCTTTTGCCCTCTACCGACCATCAAAATTTTCAAAATTCCGATTTGTTTTTTATTATGTACAAAAACTTTTTTTAAAATATCTCAGTGATATTTCTGTAGGTATAGTGAACATAAACATATGTTGCAGCTATTGGAAGTTACGCTTTTGATGTCATCAATTCATTTTTTATAATTTATATTCTTTTTATTTTATTTTGGAATCATAAACATGTTTATCCGCCCTCAAAAATGGGCGTAATTTGGCTTTTATCGCCCGAGAACTTATAAAATTGCCAAGCAACAGCTATTCAAACGTCAAAATTGTCGTTTTTAGATAAATGTTACACAACATAATAAATTCGATAAATCACATGTTTTGAACACCGCTGTTCGTAAAACTATTCGTATCCTTTCTCGTACACGTCTTTTCACTTCCGTGAAACCAACTTGCTCTGGGCAGCGTCAAATTCATTCAATATTTCTTTTGAATAATTGATATCTTCCATTTTTATTTGGCACTAAATTAAAATTTGTTATAAACAAACAATATAGCAAGAAACCACAGCATACTTAAAATTCACAACGCCAGCACAACGATACCGTATATATACCCATTGAATCCTTGAATTTCGAGATCCAGAATAAAATTAAACGTTGTATGTACCACGGGAATACTGAAGATTATAACACTCGGGAAAATTAAAGAACTCCGTTACGCGTCGAGCTTTAAACATTCCCCCGTGCTACAATCTTTTGATTATGCCCTTAATACATAAATAACTATTATCGTTCTCAACGTATTAAGTTTATACTGTGATAATGTGAAAGTACCTCAGTTATAAATAAGGGGTACAGAGAACTTTAAGTAAATATATGTTAGTAACAACCTTGACTATTGAAAATTCCGTTTCTGATATGTGCCCCGTACCACTTATTTACAATTGAGCATTTTACTATACCTAGAGAAATGTCATTGACATCTTTTAAAAACAGTTTTTATACATAATAATAAACAAATCTGAAATTTTGAAAATTTTAATAGTCGATAGAGGGCAAAAGATCTATCACAATAGAAAAATTGTAAATAAAAATTATCTTTGAAATATCAATTCTTAAATATTGGGCGGTATTCCGAATCTAAATTTTAAAATATAGTGTTTCAAATTTTTTAAAAAATTTGAGCCTCGGTAGAGGGCAAAAGACGTTACATAATTAAAAAACCCAAAATAAATATTCGTTTTAAAACTACGAAAGGCAACTTTTAATAGCTATTCCAAAACCAATATCCAAAATATTGAAATTTCGGCCCACCCCAATATATATATTATTAGTTAAGCAGTAATTTCTGAGATTGCTTTCTCAGAGTTCTTCCGTTTTTGCTCATACTGGTACAAGAAATTAACTTATAAAAAATACAAGTCGATATATGTGACAAATCAAATACTGACACTGACACTGACAGAAAATAACGAATGCGCGGCTATGGATCAAGTAAATATATCCGAAATAATAAATGAACTTACGATATAGCGACTATATTGAGAACAACGAGCATCGTTTTAAACTGAGATGTCCTAACTTATTCAAGTTTTGAAAGACATGTGTTTTATGTTTGTCCTTTTCGCGCGTATATCTTTTCAGTGCAAATATGAGAGAGATAAATATATGCCAACTTGTTAATTCGTACTTGATACAGATGACCTTGATCGGACATCTTTAAAAAATTTTACAGTATATATATATATATATATATATATATATATATATATATATATATATATATATATATATATATATTAGGGTGGGCTGAAATTTCAAAATTTTTGATATTGGTTTTGGAATAGCTATTAAAAGTTGCATTTCGTAGTTTTAAAACGAATATTTATTTTGGGTTTTTTAATTGTGTAACGTCTTTTGCCCTCTACCGGGGCTCAATGTTTTTTAAAAATTTGGAAAATTAAATTTTGAAATTTAGATTCGGAATACCCCAATATTTTATAATTGATGTTGCAAAGATAATTTTTATTTACAATTTTTCTATAGTGATAGATCTTTTGCCCTCTACCGACCATAAAAATTTTCAAAATTCCGATTTGTTTTTTATTATGTACAAAAACTTTTTTTAAAATATCTCAGTGATATTTCTGTAGGTATAGTGAACATAAACATATGTTGCAGCTATTGGAAGTTACGCTTTTGATGTCATCAATTCATTTTTTATAATTTATATTCTTTTTATTTTATTTTGGAATCATAAACATGTTTATCCGCCCTCAAAAATGGGCGTAATTTGGCTTTTATCGCCCGAGAACTTATAAAATTGCCAAGCAACAGCTATTCAAACGTCAAAATTGTCGTTTTTAGATAAATGTTACACAACATAATAAATTCGATAAATCACATGTTTTGAACACCGCTGTTCGTAAAACTATTCGTATCCTTTCTCGTACACGTCTTTTCACTTCCGTGAAACCAACTTGCTCTGGGCAGCGTCAAATTCATTCAATATTTCTTTTGAATAATTGATATCTTCCATTTTTATTTGGCACTAAATTAAAATTTGTTATAAACAAACAATATAGCAAGAAACCACAGCATACTTAAAATTCACAACGCCAGCACAACGATACCGTATATATACCCATTGAATCCTTGAATTTCGAGATCCAGAATAAAATTAAACGTTGTATGTACCACGGGAATACTGAAGATTATAACACTCGGGAAAATTAAAGAACTCCGTTACGCGTCGAGCTTTAAACATTCCCCCGTGCTACAATCTTTTGATTATGCCCTTAATACATAAATAACTATTATCGTTCTCAACGTATTAAGTTTATACTGTGATAATGTGAAAGTACCTCAGTTATAAATAAGGGGTACAGAGAACTTTAAGTAAATATATGTTAGTAACAACCTTGACTATTGAAAATTCCGTTTCTGATATGTGCCCCGTACCACTTATTTACAATTGAGCATTTTACTATACCTAGAGAAATGTCATTGACATCTTTTAAAAACAGTTTTTATACATAATAATAAACAAATCTGAAATTTTGAAAATTTTAATAGTCGATAGAGGGCAAAAGATCTATCACAATAGAAAAATTGTAAATAAAAATTATCTTTGAAATATCAATTCTTAAATATTGGGCGGTATTCCGAATCTAAACACTTAATTTCAGTAATTTCTATAAAATGTTGTTATTGATAGATGTCAACTGGACTTCCTCGACCTCACATCAATCATCAACTCCTAAAAACATCACTAATATTCCTATTCTTAACTTGTCATAACGAAATCACGAAATTAACAAAATGTATTAGTAGGCTTATATTGGTTTCATTTGCTTGTTTCATTGTTTATTTGTCAATTCAGAACTCGTTCGACAGCACCGAGTAGCTCGTTTGCGTTTTGCGAGAGAACATGTGAATTGGGATGAAGCTGATTGGAGTCGTGTTTTATTCACAGATGAGTCACGATTCTGCTTGAGGTCTCCAGATGGACGTGAAAGAGTATGGCGACGAAATGGGGAACGCTACGCACCATGCTCTTTTAGCAGAAACGACATTTTTTTATAAAAAAAAAATGGCCCGTTTTTCGTGCCGGTCAGTGTATATATATATATATATATATATATATATATATATATATATATATATATATATATATATATGGCCCGTTTTTCGTGCCGGTCAGTGTATATATATATATATTAGGGTGGGCCGAAATTTCAATATTTTGGATATTGGTTTTGGAATAGCTATTAAAAGTTGCCTTTCGTAGTTTTAAAACGAATATTTATTTTGGGTTTTTTAATTATGTAACGTCTTTTGCCCTCTACCGAGGCTCAAATTTTTTAAAAAATTTGAAACACTATATTTTAAAATTTAGATTCGGAATACCGCCCAATATTTAAGAATTGATATTTCAAAGATAATTTTTATTTACAATTTTTCTATTGTGATAGATCTTTTGCCCTCTATCGACTATTAAAATTTTCAAAATTTCAGATTTGTTTATTATTATGTATAAAAACTGTTTTTAAAAGATGTCAATGACATTTCTCTAGGTATAGTAAAATGCTCAATTGTAAATAGTGGTACGGGGCACATATCAGAAACGGAATTTTCAATAGTCAAGGTTGTTACTAACATATATTTACTTAAAGTTCTCTGTACCCCTTATTTATAACTGAGGTACTTTCACATTATCACAGTATAAACTTAATACGTTGAGAACGATAATAGTTATTTATGTATTAAGGGCATAATCAAAAGATTGTAGCACGGGGGAATGTTTAAAGCTCGACGCGTAACGGAGTTCTTTAATTTTCCCGAGTGTTATAATCTTCAGTATTCCCGTGGTACATACAACGTTTAATTTTATTCTGGATCTCGAAATTCAAGGATTCAATGGGTATATATACGGTATCGTTGTGCTGGCGTTGTGAATTTTAAGTATGCTGTGGTTTCTGGCTATATTGTTTGTTTATAACAAATTTTAATTTAGTGCCAAATAAAAATGGAAGATATCAATTATTCAAAAGAAATATTGAATGAATTTGACGCTGCCCAGAGCAAGTTGGTTTCACGGAAGTGAAAAGACGTGTACGAGAAAGGATACGAATAGTTTTACGAACAGCGGTGTTCAAAACATGTGATTTATCGAATTTATTATGTTGTGTAACATTTATCTAAAAACGACAATTTTGACGTTTGAATAGCTGTTGCTTGGCAATTTTATAAGTTCTCGGGCGATAAAAGCCAAATTACGCCCATTTTTGAGGGCGGATAAACATGTTTATGATTCCAAAATAAAATAAAAAGAATATAAATTATAAAAAATGAATTGATGACATCAAAAGCGTAACTTCCAATAGCTGCAACATATGTTTATGTTCACTATACCTACAGAAATATCACTGAGATATTTTAAAAAAAGTTTTTGTACATAATAAAAAACAAATCGGAATTTTGAAAATTTTGATGGTCGGTAGAGGGCAAAAGATCTATCACTATAGAAAAATTGTAAATAAAAATTATCTTTGCAACATCAATTATAAAATATTGGGGTATTCCGAATCTAAATTTCAAAATTTAATTTTCCAAATTTTTAAAAAACATTGAGCCCCGGTAGAGGGCAAAAGACGTTACACAATTAAAAACCCAAAATAAATATTCGTTTTAAAACTACGAAATGCAACTTTTAATAGCTATTCCAAAACCAATATCAAAAATTTTGAAATTTCAGCCCACCCTAATATATATATATATATATATATATATATATATATATATATATATATATATATATATATATATATATATATACTGTAAAATTTTTTAAAGATGTCCGATCAAGGTCATCTGTATCAAGTACGAATTAACAAGTTGGCATATATTTATCTCTCTCATATTTGCACTGAAAAGATATACGCGCGAAAAGGACAAACATAAAACACATGTCTTTCAAAACTTGAATAAGTTAGGACATCTCAGTTTAAAACGATGCTCGTTGTTCTCAATATAGTCGATATATCGTAAGTTCATTTATTATTTCGGATATATTTACTTGATCCATAGCCGCGCATTCGTTATTTTCTGTCAGTGTCAGTGTCAGTATTTGATTTGTCACATATATCGACTTGTATTTTTTATAAGTTAATTTCTTGTACCAGTATGAGCAAAAACGGAAGAACTCTGAGAAAGCAATCTCAGAAATTACTGCTTAACTTGCATCAGTATTTCCAACGCGAAGAAGAGAATAGAGGACCTCTTTAAAATATACATTCAGTTAATGAGGTGTGTAATTTTAAGACATTTTTATAATAATGGTAGGTATGCTATTGTAGCCCTTTACATGTTTAATTTAAGCTGTAATCGTGCTTTTAGTTATACTGATGCAGGGTGGAGTGTCGTTGTGAACGGTTCTGTTAAGAGAAATCTGAATCTGAGTAATAAGAATAATTTCGGTTATTTTCAGCGAGTTGCAGAAGCTTTAAAAATATCGACGAAGACCGTAGCAAGAGTACTGAAGAGAGCGAACGAGAATGAAGAAATACAATCGCTTGGCAAAAAAGACCGAGAAGAAAATGCGCGACAGAAGATCTGAGTGATTTTAGGAAGGAAGCTATTCGGAGAGCAATATATGAAATGTATGCGAAAAAAATGCACATTACTTTGAATTCTCTTGCTAAATTTCTAAAAGAGAGAGAATTATATTACTATTCAATAAATAGTTTGCGAAAACTTTTAATTTCGATTGGGTTTGAGTACAAAAAGATTGCAATAGAAGAGCACTTATGGAACAGGGACATATAAGGTTATCAAGAATAAATTTTTTAAAAGAATATCGTAAAAATTATGTAAGTAAATTTTGGGAAATCCTATTTTTGGATGAAACATGGAATTTTTCTAAGGGTGGTAAAAGAAGATCATGGCAAGATAATAATCCAGGAAGTGTTAAAAAGGCAGCCGGAGAAGAAGTAAGGTACATTGTACTTCATGCTGGGGGCAACAAAGGTTTTATTAAAAATGCCAGTCAACGCAGAAAAATTGGATAAAACATTCTTTAATACCAAATTTAGAAGAGCCAAGCTTAATTATCATGGATAACGCTCCATATCATAGCCGAATAATAAATCCGTCACCAACATCGGCATGGAAGAAACAAGATATTAGGGACTATCTTTCAAAATTAAATGTGCAATTTTCTTCCATTATGCTAAAACCAGAATTACTGGAACTTGCAAAACTGCATTCACCACCATGCAGATATGTTGTCGATGAGTTAATTGAAGCGCATGGACATAAAGTTCTACGATTACCGCCATACCATTGCGAATTTAACCGGTATGGTCTCAGTGCAAACGCTTCTACGACGATCGTATTGTAGATACAGGCTATGGACATGAGCAAGTTTTGCAAACGTGGCAACAAGCATTAGAAAATGTTACCACGGAAAATTGGATGTCCTATGTTTTTTATAATTGTTTGCTTTGGTTTGATTCATACTTTGTCCATGTGTTCCGGATGAGGTATTTCGGGACATCGTATGCTTTCACTTTACATTGATTACGAGATGCCATTACAGAGAAAAGGCGAGGAGAATTGGCCAAAAGCTACTGCTACTCCATGTCAGTGCGCCTGTGCAAATGGCGCAAGTAGCTAGGGCTGTTGCGCGTGACTGTGAATTCCAAAAAAAATAGTCATCCACCCTACAACTCGGAGATAGTCCCCAGTGCTATTATGTATTCCTTAATTTGTAAAAAGATCATTGAGGAAAGCGATTTTTTAATGATGGCGACCTGGAGTAGGAGATAAATGATCATTTTTAAGAAAAGAAAAATGTATTTATTTCAAGAAATAGAAAAACATATTTCTAGATATAACAAATGTAAATATGTTGAGGATGATTATATAGTAAAATAAAAATATAATAAATTTCGTAAGTTCATTGCTTCATATCAATACCGAAAATTTATTGAACACCCCTCGTCCTATGTATTTCAATTATTATGTTTTCTGTATACTGTATATGGTTTAGACACGAAAAATAAATAAATAATATTAATACGAGTACAATTAAAGTACACACACATAAAGATGATTACTTTTTAATTTTATTAAATATAAAATTCGCTAAATATATACATATTTATATATTATACATTTTTATAATAACAAAATAACTGTATCGTATGTACCCCAAAAAAACTATGTAAACGACGCTACTGAATTTGTCAAAATCTTAACACATACGATTCGAAAATGACCTTGATCGGACATCTTTAAAAAAATTTACAGTATATATATATATATATATATATATATATATATATATATATATATATATATATATATATATACCGTGTGTCTGTCTTAAACGCGTCAAATAAAAGTTTTAGGGCACATAATTCTATATCTAAATCAATAAACAGAATTATCTTTACATGCTTTGTAACGACAGAAATTAATTATGAAAATGTCGAAAATTACGTTGAAAATATCGACAGCCATGGAATTTAACAAAAAATAAATAAATGCTTGACGTTTTATCTGTCACAACGTAAGTTACCTTATTTGACGTTTCTGACAATTTGATAAAACGTCAAGCATTTATTTATTTTTTGTTCAATTCCATGGCTGTCGATATTTTCAACGTAATTTTCGACATTTTCATAATTAATTTCTGTCGTTACAAAGCATGTAAAGATAATTCTGTTTATTGATTTAGATATAGAATTTTATGCCCTAAAACTTTTATTTGACGCGTTTTTGCTTAAAACAATTAGGCGAGCAGGAAATTGCAAAAAACTGATTTCCCATGTTAATCTCCTATGTACACCTTTAAGATAGACACACGGTATATATATATATATATATATATATATATATATATATATATATATATATATATATATATATATATATATATATATATATACAGGGTGTTAATTAAAAAATGGGCCATAGGCGCTCAACATGGGAAATCAGATTTTCCTTGCGCAAAAGTTCCCAATTAATTTTAGACAAAAGTGTCTCAAATAAAAGTTGTAGATAATTAAATTATACACCAGCATCATGTTTAGTAACCTGTAAAATCCGAATTGAAATTCTATAAATATTGCTCATTTGTAGTGATAGCCATGAAATTTAAAGAAAATTACAAAAAATGCATAAAAATTGCTGATAATTATATAGTCCTTAAAAATATTTTGTTTTTATAATCTACATCCAAATTAGGATACGGGCTTTTCCGCAGGAATTAATGAAATCATTGTTATATCTTTATGGTTTTAAAAAATTAGGAAATCTTGTTTCTGTTTTTATTTATAAATACTCCGGTCAACATTTATGATCTCTAAAGGAAAATTTTAAAATATCTAAGCATGTTTTTCTTTATCTTTCATAATAAGCGAGGTATGAGGTTGGGCATATGAATTTCAAAGTGCAAAGTATTTAATATGGAGAAAACTAATATAAAATTAGGTGATATTTTTGAATACATATATATATATATATATATATATATATATATATATATATATATATATATATATATATATATACCGTGTGTCTATCTTAAAGGTGTACATAGGCCATTAACATGGGAAATCAGATTTTCGCAATTTCCTGCTCGCCTAATTATTTTAAGCAAAACGCTTCAAATAAATGTTTTAGGGCATAAAATTCTGCATCTAAATCAATAAACAGAATTATTTTTCCGTATTTTATAACGACAGAAATTAAATATGTAAATGCCGAAAATTACGTTCAAAATATCGACAGCCATGGAATTAAAAAACATAAATAAATGATTGACGTTTTATATGTCACAACGTAAGTTAACTTAATTGACGTTTCTGACAATTTGTCTCTAGTTTTATTGTTCGAGATTATTAAGAGATGAATATTTATACTAATGAAAAGCGTGTTTTCATAAATGCTAAATTCATGACAAAATTTGAAAATACTGCAATGTGTCTCCAAAAAGTACACATGAGCCGCATCAGAATGTAGGACGAGCAGAATATGTATTACTTTAAGAAAGAGTGTTAGGAATGATAAATGCAGATCTCTTCTGTAATACTAGATGTATTGGAAATGAGTTGGAAGTACATCACAGCATCATACATACATTTGTTACGCAATGTAGACTTTTTAATAAATTTGTATTATTTAAACAAAACTGTATTTTTTAACTTTATTAATCTAATATTCCTATTATTGTCATAATTAACGATATTTGTTCAAATCAAATTGTCAGAAACGTCAAATAAGTTAACTTACGTTGTGATAGATTGACAGATTAAACGTCAAGCATTTATTTATTTTTTGTTAAATTCCATGGCTGTCGATATTTTTAACGTAATTTTCGACATTTTCATATTTAATTTCTGTCGGTATAAAGCATGTAAAAATAATTCTGTTTATTGGTTTAGATGCAGAATTTTATGCTCTAAAACTTTTATTTGACGCGTTTTTGCTTAAAATAATTAGGTGAGCAAGAAATTGCATAAAACTGATTTCCCATGTTAATCTCCTATGTACACCTTTAAGACAGACACACGGTATATATATATATATATATATATATATATATATATATATATATATATATATATATATATATATATATATATATATATAAAGATCCTCTAACCGTTTAGTATATATGGTTTTTAAACCGAAAACGTTACCGTACTTTCTTATGCAGGTGGATTGGCGAGATTTCTTATATACCTATTAGTGACGGAGGTGGAAAAATGAACCAGTCAATTAGAGAACAACCTGGCTAAGAATTAATATTTAACTATATACATATTTCACGATATTGGTTTTACTTATCAAGATGTTATTGTGCATTAGTTAATATCCGCACTTTTGCAACTTATGTCCGGTTTCATAACCGTTTGTTCAAAAATTAATAACTTAATAAAGTTTTCATTCAATCAAATTAAGTTGTACTTTATAAAATATTAAAATGTCACTTGTGATATTTATTTCCATTTATTGAAATTTATAACAAGTTGATATTTTTCTAACATACCTTTTGAAAGCGGGCATTAGTTGTCAAACCTAAGTAATATAAAAATATTCACCAATAGCAAATGATAACATATGACAAAAAAATTTAATTGTCACCTGACATATTGTAACGTTTTTATTTATTTGGGTGAAGTGTAAATATTAAACTATTATTATTAATTAAAATAAAAGTTTTTTATAACGATAAATGGACATTAAATATAATTAAAAGATGATAAATATACATCCTAATATATATATATATATATATATATATATATATATATATATATATATATATATATATATATATATATATATATATATATATATATATATATATATATATATACGTCGGAGATCTTGAGGGTTACGCATCGAACGAGACGCGAGCGTGCCGAACAAATAAACACCCAAATATTATTGTTTATACTATTCGACACGCTTAGGATGGAGTCTAGGCGGGGAAGGATCTACAATCTCAAGAGCGAAGATGAAGGGTTGATCATTGTGGTTGAGATTGTGAGAAGAGAAGCGTGCTTAGGAACTATCCATTAGTTTCGTATTTCAAGTTAAATAATAATCGGTGTATCAAGTATATTAGTTTATTAAACAATTCGTTAAATTAATCAAAATGTCTGATAGTGATGATTGTTACACGCCCCCTCCTTATTGTCCTTCGATATCAGAAATGGGATTCGATCGTGCGAATCAAGGAGTTAATCCTGGCCAAAGTGATGCAGACGCAAAGTGGCGCACAATGCTAGAAATGCAAAATAAAAATATGATGGCATTAATTCAAGCACTCAGGATTCCAAGTGAAAATGTGAATAAAAGTGTTGTGTTACCGGAGTTCAATCCTGAAAATCCGGATGCGGATGCTCGTGCATGGTGTGCAACGGTTGACCTGTGTTTCGCCGAAAATCCTCTGCAAGGCGGACAACTTATAGTCGCTATAAGTCGTGCACTGAAAGGTACAGCGTCTACCTGGCTTTTTCATGTACCTTATGCAGGAATAACATGGATTCAGTTCAAAGAACTATTTACAGCCCGGTTTGACTGTAATGAGACTGCCGCAGGTACTCTTATTAATTTAAATGCGAGTAAACCAAAAGAGGGTGAATGCTTAGGAGCATATGCGAGCCGTCAAATGACTTCTCTGATGAATCGGTGGAAAGATATGAGTGTAGAGCAGATCGCTGTGTCTACAGTACTGGCTCATATTTCTCAAATAGATTCAAGATTACAACGCCTGGCGTTTACATCAGAAGTTAAGTCGCGTCAACAACTGCAACAGGAACTGAAGGCGTTTTCATATTTACGGAGAAAGAACATTAATTCTTCGAGTGAAGTGCATCATGAGTTTAAACGTGCCAAATTTTCGCAAAACAGTGAAGTGCTATATCTGCGGAAAATTAGGTCACAAATCTTTGGATTGCCGTTTGAAGGGTAAGACAACAGAAGACAACAGACAGCACCCGCTCCGAAGACAAGCAGTCAGCAGTATCAGCCGAAGCAGGTGGTGTGCTTCAAGTGCGGCGTAGCCGGCCACATCGCTAGCCGCTGTACTAGTGGGGTTGGCGAGGCGGCGAAGGGCGAGCGTCGGGTGGACCTGTGTGCGGTCAAGCAGCCAATGGGAACACTGAAACACTCTGGTGAGCTATTTGATTTTCACTATGATTCTGGAGCAGAGTGCTCGCTAATTAAAGAAAGCGTTGCAAGTAAATTTAGTGGAAAACGAATTAATAATGTTATTTGCTTAACTGGTATTGGACAGTCTAGTGTAAATAGTACTTTGCAGATTTTATGTGAAATCCAGATAAATGATTTAGTAATAGAAATTTTGTTGCATGTTTTGCCTGATGTTTATTTACGTAGCGATATAATGATAGGCCGCGAGATATTAAATCAAGGTTTTGCTGTAAAAATGACAGCTACAGACTTCTCGTTGTCAAAGATAACTATTGTAAATAGCTGTAATATGAACGTTAATTCCGTAAATAATCTTAATCAAATCGATACGGATATTCCATTCGAAAATAAGTCCGAGCTGGTAGCTATTTTAGAGCAGTTTTCGGAATTTTTCATTGTCGGTATGCCTACTACACGTGTAAATACGGGAGAACTTGAAATTCGCCTCATTGATAAAAATCGTACTGTACAAAGGCGCCCGTATCGACTTACCCCTGATGAACGTAAAGTAATGCGAGATAAAGTAGATGATCTTTTACGTGCAAAAATAATCAGACCAAGTTGTTCACCGTTTTCTAGTCCTGCTTTATTAGTTAAAAGCGCGATGGTTCAGACCGCATGTGCATAGACTACAGGGAACTTATCATTAATACTGTTCCAGACAGGTACCCATTACCTTTAATATCTGACCAGATAGCTAGATTAAATGGTGCTAATTATTTTACGCTACTGGATTGCGCTAGTGGTTTTCATTTAATACCAGTTCAGTCTGAGTCAATTGAACGTACCGCTTTTATAACACCTGACGGTCAGTACGAATATTTGACGATGCCATTCGGTTTACGAAGTGCGATTTCAGTTTTTCAATGCGCGATTGTTAGAGCACTCGGTGAGCTTGCTCATGATTACGTCGTAGTGTACGTAAATGATGTGTTAGTGACGTCACATACTGTAAAGGAAGGATTGAATAGAGTTCGTATTGTTTTGGAAGCCTTGGCGAAGGCCGGATTCTCACTAAATATTAAAAAGTGTTCATTTTTAAAGACAAAGGTTGAATTTCTTGGCTATGAAGTTGAAGCAGGCAATATTAGACCTAATCGACGTAAAATTGAATCGCTAACTGCTTTACCTCCTCCTCAGACTGTAACTCAGTTGAGACAGTTCATTGGCCTTGCTTCTTATTTTCGTCAATTTGTGCCAAATTTCTCCAGAATATTAAGCCCATTGTACAGGCTGACGTCTGCCAAAGAGATTTTTGACTGGAAATTAAGCCATGAAGAAATTAGACAAAAAGTAATTTCCATTTTGACCAGTGAACCTGTTCTTAAATTATTCGATCCACAAAATGCAGTAGAACTACATACGGATGCCAGTGCAGAAGGCTATGGTGCTATTTTATTTCAAATAATTGACAAAAAGCCTCATGTTGTAGTTTATTTTAGTAAACGTACCTCCCCTGCAGAGTCAAAATATCACTCATATGAATTAGAGACCCTAGCTGTAGTCAACGCTGTTAAACATTTTAGACAGTATTTGCATGGTCGCATTTTTACGGTAGTGACTGATTGCAACTCATTAAAATCCTCTCGTAATAAAATAGACTTGACTCCAAGAGTACATAGATGGTGGGCTTTCTTACAATCTTTCGATTTCGATGTCATATATAGAGAAGGCAAACGTATGTGCCATGCAGATTTCTTTTCTAGGAATCTTTTACCATCCACACCGAAACAATCAATTACGAAAATTGAACAAAAACGTGTCGATGTTACTGAATTATCTACTAACTGGCTTCTTGCAGAGCAACAACGTGATGATGAAATTGTTAAATTAATTTCGGATTTGAATAGCGGTCATTTTAATGAAGACGTTTCTAAAACTTATGAAATTCGATCGGGTATACTTCACCGTAAAATTCAAAGAAACGGTCGTTTTAAATGTCTCCCTATAGTACCGCGTGCTTTCAGATGGTCTGTTATTAATAATATTCATGAGTCACTTGTTCATCTAGGATGGGAGAAAACATTAGAGAAAGTTTATGATTACTACTGGTTTGAGGGTATATCACGATACGTAAGAAAATTTGTAGACAGTTGTATTACCTGTAAAGTAGCTAAATCTCATTCCGGTAAAATACAGGCGGAATTACATCCAATTCCTAAAGTGACAGTTTCATGGCATACGGTGCATATAGATGCAACAGGAAAATTGAGTGGCAAAAACGATGTTAAGGAATATGTGTTTGTACTTATAGATGCTTTCACAAAGTACGTGTTACTGTATCATACAATGAATATCGATTCTAAGTGTAGTATTAAAGCTGTTAGAGATAGTGTAGCGTTATTCGGGGCACCTACGCGTATCATTGCTGATCAAGGGCGTTGTTTTGCTAGCAAAGAATTTCGGGACTTTTGTGAAAGTCAAAATATTTTATTGCACCTCATCGCGACTGGCTCGTGCCGAGCAAACGGTCAAGTTGAGCGTGTGATGAGTACTTTAAAATCTATGCTAACTGCTGTAGAGACGAGTAAAGAGCATTCTTGGCAAGATGCGTTGGGTGAAGTGCAACTTGCACTTAATTGCACTGTGAATCGTGTCACAAAAGCTAGTCCTTTAGAATTGATGATAGGAAAGGTAGCTAGACCATTAAATTTGATGGCTAGTAACGTAGAATCGGACGTAAATATTACAGAAGTTAGAGACATGGCAATTAGAGGGATCGAAAAGTCTGCTAATTACGATAAACAAAGATTTGATAAAACAAAGGCAAAACTGAACAAATTTTCTGTTAATGAATTTGTGCTCATTCAAAATGAGGAACGTAATCAAACAAAGTTAGATCCTAAGTATAAAGGTCCATTTAAAATCATTGAAGTCTTAGATGGTGACAGGTATATACTAAGAGCTTTAGATTCTAAGCGCACTTATAAATATGCGCATGATAGAATTAGGAAGATGCCTGAGAGTCAAGTACCAATTGAATTAGAAAATGATTTAGAGCAGGAGGTGACTGCTGAAAATGTGTAAGCCCCTTATTCAGTTGGTCGACCGTACCAAGTGTTATTTCGTAGCCGTAGCTCAGTAGAAATCGGTGTCTACTCTCGAGTAGTCCGTGAGTGCGCGGTGCGCGGGTAACATTGGCGGAGGTCGGGTCTTAGTGAAGACCGTAATGAGTAATCATAGTATTGATTACGGCTATCCATGAAGTGAAGGTTGCTGGTGAAGCTGCTGAGACAGCTATACGCCATGAGTTTGGCGCTACACAAAAAGGTGGTTAGTTTTAACCGATTAAAATAATTTGTAATTATTTGTTTTTTTACTCAAATCAATAATGATTGAGAATGAAGTTATTGGAAATATGTGACATCTCAGACAGCTTCAGTTATAATTTAATACCATGTAATAAAGTGTGTTTTTGTTTGTAATAAATTAGATTTTAATTGAACTTAAATTTTTATTTTTTTCAAAACTTCCATGGTGATAAATAAGGACCAATATTATGTCAGGTCAGGACATTATGATGCTGGTTTTGGTTTGTTTATTTTTCAGAATCACACGAGGACGTGTGATGTGGTCAGAATGGCCGTGTCGGAGATCTTGAGGGTTACGCATCGAACGAGACGCGAGCGTGCCGAACAAATAAACACCCAAATATTATTGTTTATACTATTCGACACGCTTAGGATGGAGTCTAGGCGGGGAAGGATCTACAATCTCAAGAGCGAAGATGAAGGGTTGATCATTGTGGTTGAGATTGTGAGAAGAGAAGCGTGCTTAGGAACTATCCATTAGTTTCGTATTTCAAGTTAAATAATAATCGGTGTATCAAGTATTTTAGTTTATTAAACAATTCGTTAAATTAATCAAAATGTCTGATAGTGATGATTGTTACACGCCCCCTCCTTATTGTCCTTCGATATATATATTGGCATTTGTTAAGGAGTCACTTCCGTGAAGTTTATAAGGCGTCCTGACTTCCATATTAATTAATGGATATATATTATTAAAAATTACATATATAGGCTTAGGGGAACTTCTATATTAAGGTTTTCAAAAGAGGGGTAAAAAAATATTATTTTAAAAATTAATATATAATTGTACATACTTAAAATACAAAGTCACTTCCATCACTGTAACTGTGTACAAGATATTGAAGCGTATGACTGACTTCCGCAACGTAGCCAAATTTCGTGTCAGCCAAACCACATATCAGCAAAACATCAAATAACGTACATGATGAATAAGGTCTCACTCTGTGTTAACGAAGCACCATAATGGCGAATTTTCAGCTATTATCTTTGTTTAAAAAATTATAATTTTGTTGTACACCTTGAAAAAAATCAGCCTGTACGAAAGTACCCTTTTATATTTCGGGATTAGAGAACAAAAACAAATATTAATCATCGAAAATAGCTTTATTGTTTTTCAAAATATTCCCCATTAAGATCTATACACTTTTGCATGCGTTTGAACCAATTGTCGAAGAACTTTTGCCACTCTGATTGAGGTATCTCCAAAACATGCATTCTGAACGCATCAACCGCTTCATCAGGTGTCGAAAAACGTTGACCTCTCATTTTATTTTTTACGTACGGGAATAAAAAGAAGTCATTCGGTGCCAAGTCAGGACTATACGGCGGATGACTCATCAAATCGATGTTTTGAGTGCTCAAAAATGCAGTTGTTTGAGCCGATGTGTGAGAGCTCGCATTGTCGGGGTGAAGAGTGATCCGTCTTCGGCGGTCGGTTGGTTTTCCTGATTTCTTGGAAGACAACTGGCAAACAAATGGTTGTGTACCACTCAGAATTGACTGTTCTGCGTTGTTCTAGTGGTACGGTTGCGACATGTCCAGTTTTTCCGAAAAAACAGGCGACCATTTGCTTGGAAGTGCTTTGTGCGCGAACAACTTTTGTGGGATTTGGCTCATCTTGAAACACCCATACAGTCGACTGCTGTTTACTTTCGGGCTCATACGCGTAAATCCACGATTCATCACCTGTCACGATGTCATAGACGTGTTTCGAAGCACCGCGATCGTATTTTTTGAGCATTTCTTTCGACCAATCGACACGAGCCTTTTTTTGAGCGATTGACAAATTGTGTGGGATCCAACGCGAACAAATTTTTTTGACAGTCAAATGTTCATGCAATATTGAATGTATGCTGGTCCCACTCATGCCTAAGGTTGCCTCAATCTCACGATAGGTCACATGACGATATTGCAATATCAGTTCGCGCACAGCATCAATGGTTTCCGGAACAACAACTGATTTTGGACGACCTTCACGAAATTCGTCTTGGAGTGAACGACGATCTCGGTTGAATTCACCATACCATCGATAAACACTGGTCCTTGGTGGAGCTTCATCGCCAAAAATTGAATTAAGTTCATCGATGCACTGTTGTTGACTTAATCCACGTCGAAAGTTGTAAAAAATAATCGCACGAAAATGTTCACGATTTAATTCCATTTTTTGGCCGAGATGAATCTTTTAAGTTACTGTAAACAACACAAATAGCGCTCGTATGTCAAAACGTTCTGAGTACGTATAACCTCAAAAATGTCAAACTTTACGATAGAGCTGTCAGTTGCCAGATTGCAACACTAGGGTTGTCCGTGGGTTGTCCAATCCCGAAATATAAAAGGCAACCCTCGTATGTTAAATTTATTATTATATACAAAACATGAAATAAAATCAATTTATTGTATGCGAAAACAAAAAAAAAAAAAATATTATTTTTTACTGTACTGTTTAACATTATAACAAATTAGAAATGTAAATATTTTTTTAATAGTTGTGATGTCAATATAAAGATAAAAAATTTCCCAATCCGAAAATACCAAATACCTAAAAATTATCCAGTATTTTAGGCCCACAAATGAATTTTAAAATACTTGACAATTTACCTGTCAGAATAGGTTAATGTCTCTTGTCAATGTCAAATAACCTATTCTGACGGATAAAAAGCATTTGTTTATCTTTTTGCTGTTTATCTATTGCTATTAATAGGAAAATGAGTGAATTTTAAAAATTATTTATGGGCCTAAAATATTGGATAGTTTCCATCTATTTGGTATTTTCAGATGAGGATTTTTTTTATCTTTGTTTGGAGACCACAATCATTGCCGTAAGTTAAAATGGGGGGCAACGGTTTGCAAAAATTTGATTTCCCATGTTAATGTACACATTGAAAAAAGTCACCCTGTTTATCCACTGTGGACTGGAAACATACGGAAACCCTATATTAATTTTTTTAGGTTTTCTGTCTGCTGTGGGAGTTAATCATTTTTTTTGTATTAGCTATAAAATAATTAATTCATAAATTGTTTCACTTAATTTTATTAAAATAGTAATGTAACCATTGTGATGAAGATATGTCTTGTTGAAAATTCAATTTTTTAGCATATTTGTTTTATTCAAAATATTATGATTGGTACATCAAAGGGAATAATGACTATTATTCCCGGGTCATTATTCCCTGCGGGATTGATACTTAGCATTATATATCTAAAACTACATAATTAATGAACATATTATTAGTTAGTCGTAGATAAAATAATTTTATCTACGATTAACAAATAATATGTACAGAATGTCTCATTTTCGATGTTTTTTAAGGTATCTCGGGTAATATTACCGATAAATCATAACCGTTTGCACATTGCAGGGTCAACTTTTCCAGAAAAGTTTAATAGTCACCACAGGAATTTTCGATCTTCTTTTGTTTCTGAGCTACAGGCAAAAACTCGTTTTTCGCTCATTTTAAAAATGTATCATATCTATTTATTACGATAGTTAGAGAGGAATTGGTTCTACAATATTTTTACCGTTTTTTAGATTGAATAAAATGGCGTAATTAGATTTTTTGAAAACTTATAATTCTCGACATATAACACAAACTTTTGATTTTTTAAATAGGAACCTATGTTGAAATAGTCTCGCCGTTTTGCTTAATTTATAAGCTTTTCAATGATATATAACAAGTCTACATTCTTTTGTTTTAAACATTAATAAAAGCCGAATTATTATTAATTTATTGGGGTGAAAATATTAGAAATTATTAAGAAACAAATGAAAAAATCTCTTACAGATCATCATTTGCATATTTCTAAGAATATTTGTTTCAGTTTTACACATTTTTTCAATTTATTTACTTCAAAGGCATATTAAACCATTTTTTTCGGATTGTGTCAAAGCCAATGTAACGTAGATAAATAGTAATTTAACTAACCCGAAAATAATTAATTAAGAATAATTTTTAAACACAATTAATAGATATAGAATTAAAATAAAGAAATGATGATCTGTAATACATTTTTTCATTTGTTTCTTAATAATTTCCAATATTTTCACCCCAATAAATTAATAATTCGTCTTTTATTAATGTTTAAAACAAAAGAATGTAGACTTGTTATATATCATTGAAAAGCTTATAAATTAAACAAAAAGACGAGACTATTTTAACATAGGTTCCCATTTAAAAAATCAAAAGCTTGTGTTATATCTCGAGAATTATTAAGTTTTCAAAAAATCTAATTACGCCATTTTATTCAATCTAACAAACGGTAAAAATTTTCTAAAAACATTTTTTCTCCAAGTATCATAATAAATAATATATGATATATTTTCAAAATTATCGAAAAACGAGTTTTTGACTGTAGCTTAGAAACAAAAGATAATCGAAAATTGCTGTGGTGACTATTAAACTTTTCTGGAAAAGTTGACTATGGAATGTGCAAACGGTTTTGATCTATCATTAATATTACCCGAGATAGTTCCATCCCTAAATTTTTTTATGTCCTCTATTAGAGGCAATAGTAGTGGTTTTTGCTAACGTTTTTCCATTAAGTCTTTATTAGCTAGAGAATATAATTACGTGGGTGCACGGACGCACATGCACCTAAAGAAAGTAAAATTATGGGTGCGCAGCACCCACATTAATTTCACCCTAACATTTTAATTATATTTCATACATTGTAAAAATGAGTTGTCAATTTTTCAAGTCAAAAATATTGCCGTCATTAAAATACCTGTATTCTCGGTGAAAATTTGCACCGCTAGAGATTTTAACTTCAATAAAAGCTTTTGTAACTTACTTCGAAAATTTTTTGGTTAAAAAATTATCCAATTGAATCCCTGTATTTTTGATCACGTGTGCGAAAGTAACCAATCAAAGCAAACTTACACTGATAATTACCCTAGGACAATTATCACTTCTGTCACTAAGTTGCTAAGTAACAAACACTTTTTGACAGATAATTAAAGATTAATTGTTTTAATTTGAAAATGTCATTTTCACGGTATTTCAGTGAAAATAACGGTTCAATTAATAAAATTATTACTATTAAACGTTTGTATAATAAAACTGGACGTGTCTTGTCTTCTCGTGTCAATGTCAATCTTATTGTCGTTACACAGTTGACGTTGAACTTATTCATAGCTACTACTGACATCTATTGGGTGATTTTTTAATTATAAAAATTCTGCTAAATACAAACTATTCGAAAATTTAATAATCAAAATTGCAAAAAATTTTCTCACCGAATACCCCTCGATCATTGATAAATACTTATAATTTTATCACAACTTCCTGAAGCACGTTGCTTTTAGGTAACATCCCTCCGCCTTCGGCGTCGGGCGGTTACCAAGCAACGCGCTTTCGGTAACTGTGATAAAATTATTTCGTAATTATCAATGTCCTCGGGATATTATAGCTGATAAGACTTTTTAAAATTATTTGATATATTTCTCACATCTTACGTCTAATTTATTTATAAACAAACTCCATGGATCTAAGTTATTCTTACTATGCGCAGATCTCCATTACGCATATCTTCTATCTCTTTAAATTGAAAAAGTCTATTGTTACTGGCATTAAAAATTAGTTATTTGACATTTGGATAGATTGCTAGATGCAATTTATTTTACAAATTGCACTGTGCAGTCACTTATATTTTATGTTTTCTGCCGAAATCGTTACAGATATCACAACTTACGCAGAGATAGAAAAGTTTACCATTGAATGTATTATGGTCGTGACACCTAAATTTCATACCATAGTGGCTCACTAATAATAACAAATATTATCTTAAAAGATGACATCCATATGGATTATTATAGCAAATTTCATTCAAACCCACCAAAGCGTTTTGTCATTATAAGCAAAATTATACTTTTTACTAAATGGTACACTTTCGGTTTTTTGCATATTGGTAAATTAAGTTATATCGTGTTACTTTGGGCCCAGGAATCTGTTCTTAAGCCATGTCTACGTGTTTTAGAGATAACTGGATATAACTACTACGAATATTTTTTTTTTTTTGTAATAGATATTAATTTTATATATGTTAAATGTACATATAATGTAATATATCTATAATAAAATAAGAATGTTTTTTTTACTGTATTATTTGCATTTATAAAAACATATAGGTACCCATATTTAAAATAAAAATAATGCACCCACAGCCAAAATTAAAAGTTTACGCCTCTGATAATTAGTATTACGTGTGTTAAGAAGGTTGATTAATGATTGAGACATTTTAATTTTTGAGATCACTAATGGCCATTTAACACATGTGTTAGTTACAATATTTTTCCGTTGACAGTATATCTTATTAAATTGGAAAATCTAATTTTATTCTAGACAAATTTTTTAAGTTAGTAACGTTTGACACATTGAAAAATTTTGATATATAAGAAGAAATTTAATTGTTATTAATACTTATTGGCTAAAAATTTTAAATATGTGTTAAAAATAATCATTAATTCACAGAAATACTCCGTATGTGCTACAGATAACAGTGCTATTTTTTTGTGAATTTTTCATCCATTATTAATATATGATATTTTTTATTTGTATATTGTTAATAAAAATTTATTATATAAACTGTTTCCAGTCCCACTCATGTTTGGAAAAAACATAACTACAATTACATACTACAATACACTGTTGCCAAGTTTCGGAAGTGACTAAGTACTTCCCAATGCTATATACACGTCGGAAGTAACATCGCATTGCGTATACCTGACACTAATAGCGATTACAACGCCAGCGGTAAACGCATGAACTAAAGGGACAAATTTAAGGGTACTGGGGGTATATTTGACTTCAAACACAATTTTCGTATTTACACTTGTTTAGCCTTGTAGTGGTATAAAAAAATAAAATTACATAGGAAACGTTGTCACTTCCATTTTCGGAAGTCACAACGTTATATATGAAGTCACAACGGCCAGTAGGTTCCCGTATATGAAGTGACTACGTACCGTATGCATATATATATATATATATATATATATATATATATATATATATATATATATATATATATATATATATATATATATATATATATATATATATTCTTTCATCAATACGATCGCCAAATTTTAATCACCTCTACAGCCTAAACGGCTTGATCGATTTTAATTAAAATTTCTTCAACTTGTAGAGACTTATTCAACTTAATTTCCTAGATAGGTCTGTTATTTTTTATATGCATAGTTTTTGTAAAAAAATTAAACTTTTGAAAATTGGAATTAAAAGAATAAGTTAAAACAAGATCTTAGTCATCCTTGAAAAATTTTAGACGAAGAACGCTATGTAATGACACATTTGACATGTCAATTTGAACCTTTAAATGGAAATATTTATGAAATGAGAACAATTTGAAAGAAGTTTAATTCATAACCATAAATTATGAGAATGGGTAACTGTATCTGCACAGGTAAAAAGGCCTAAAACCTTATAATATTAGCTGTATTCTTTTTGGACAAAATCTCAGCTCATCTCAGATCACTTCAGATAAACTCAGGAAATCGTTGTTCTTTCCGACACAACTGATTTGAGTTGTTCTGAGTATACTCACTTCCCCCCTTTCCGATGCTACACTACCAGTTTACAAAACTCAAAATGATTTGAAACACTCAGTTTGCATTTTATGGTTATATAATTCAACAAAATTTATATTCACATATACAGATATACATACAAGTAATATATTTTAAATATTATCCATTTTTCGTTTATAAACAGTATCATAGATCAGAAAAATGTCAATAAATTTGACAGCTATTACAGCAAATGCTATCGGTAAAGAAGGAAATGATAAAATGGAATAAAACTTGTTCTTTTTGCAAATTCATCTCACTTTATCTTAACTCAGTTAAGTACTGAGCTGAGATACAATTGCGTCAAAAAGAATATAGCTTATAAATTATAAATTTTGACGGTTTATATGCACTTGGAAAGTGTTGCCAAACATGCCATAAGTAACTAGGTAAAAAACAAATATTCCTAACTAGACTAATGTGAAGTCCGTACACAAGTGTACTTTCTACTCCGCAAAATGTGAAAAAAATTACCCGATAAATATAGAGCAATAGTACCTCCCGTCAATTGAAAATTAGGATAGAGCTACATCTTTTGTTTTTGCAAAAAGTTAGAAGTATGTCGTGTTTGATGTCAAATAAAATGTTTTCTCAAGAGTTGCCATGCAGAAATGTCAAAAAATTGACAACTCGATCGTCCTTTGTTTTTTTAAAACGCTGTCAGATATATATCGTATTTTCTATCAAACGAAATGTCTTCTCAAGACTTGTTATGCAGAAATCTAAAAAATTTAACAACTCAATCGTCGTTTGTTTTTTTTTAAAGTTGTCAGAAATATGTCGTGTTTGGTATCTAATGATATGTTTTCTCAAAAGCTGTCAAAAATATGACATCTCGATTGTCTTTTGTATCTTTCATAAAGTTGTCAGAAATATGTCGTGTTTGGAATCAAATAAAATGATTTCTCAACAGCTGTCAGGCAGAAATGTAAAAATATGATATCGCTATTGTGTTTTGTTTCTTTTATAATGTCAGAAATATGTCGTGTCTGGTATTAAATAAAATGTTTTCGAAACAGCTGTCATGCAGAAATGTCAAAAATATGACAACTCGACGGTCTTTTGTTTTTTCTTAAAGTCGGAAATATGTCGTGTTTGGTATCATGTGAAATGTTCTCTCAAGACCTACTATACAGATATGTTAAAATATGACAAATCATCGTCTTTTGTTTTTTTCAAAAAGCTGTCAGAAATATGTCGTGTTTGGTATCGGATGAAATGTTTTGTCAAGAGCTGTTATGCAGAATTGTCAAAAATATAACAACTCGATCGTCTTTAAGTTGTCAGAAATATGTTGTATTTGTTATCAAATGAAATGTTTTCTCAAGAGCTGTCAAAAATATGACATTTCGATCGTCTTTTGTTTTCTTCATAAAGTCAGAAATATGTCGTGTTTGGTATCAAATAAAATGTTTTCTCAACAATTGTCATGCAGAAATGTCGAAAATATGACAATTCGATCGTCTTTTGTTTTTTTTTATTAAATTGTCAGAAATATCTTGTGTTTGGTATCAAATGAAATGTTATCTCAAAAGTTGTCAAGCAGAAATGTCAAAAATATGACAACTCGATCGTCTTTTGTTTTTTTCATAAATTTGTCAGAAATATGTCGTGTTTGGTATCAAATGAAATGTTTTCAAGAGTTGTCATGCAGAAATGTCAAAAATATGACAACTCGATCGTCTTTTGTTTTTTTTTCATAAATTTGTCAGAAATATGTCGTGTTTGGTATCAAATGAAATGTTTTTTCAAGAGTTGTCATGCAGAAATGTCAAAAATATGACAATTCGATCATCATTTATTTTTTTTATAATATCAGAAGTATGTCGTGTTTGGTATCAAATGACATGTTATCTCAAGAGAGAGCTGTCATGCAGATATGTCAAGAATATGACAAATCGATCGTCTTTTGCTATTTTTTATAAAGTTGTCAGACATGTCGTGTTTGATATCAAATGAAATGTTTCCTCAAAAATTGCCATGCAGAAATGACAAAAATTTGACAATTCGGTCATCTTTTGTTTTATGCATAAAGTTGTCAGAAATATGTCGTGTTTGGTACCAAATGAAATGTTTTCTCAAGAGTTGCTAAGTAGAAATATAAATAATATGATAACCCGATCGTCATTTATTTTTTTCTAAACATTCAAATATATGTCGTGTTTAGTTAAATGTTAAAAATTTAACAACTCGATCAGATTTTGTTTATTGCAAAAAGTTGTCAGAAATGTGTTGTGCTCGGTATCAAATGAAATGTATTCTCAAGAGGTGTCATGCAACACTGACAAAAATTTGACAACTCGACCGTCTTTTGTTTTTTCATAAAGTTGTCTGAAACATGTGTATCAAAAGATATGTTTTTTCTAAAGCTGTCATACAAAAATGTCAAAAATATGACAACTCGATCGTCTTTTGTTTTTTGCAGAAAATTGTCAGAAATATGTAATGTTTGGTATCAAATAAAATGTTTGCTCAACAGCTGTCATACAGAAATGTTAAAAGTATGACAACTCATTAATTTTTTGTTTATTGTAAAATATTCTCTGTTGAATATTATGAATCACTGATGCCTTGAATATATAAAAATAATATAAATTGTAATCTAAGCAACATTTGTAACGTTAAAAAAGATTCGTAATATTGATTGTATGTCAAATAAATAAAAGGATTTATTTCGTGTTCTACTGAATGTATGATTGTGTTAATGAATATATCTGTATAGATATCCCGTACAATTCTAATAGGTTATGGGCCCAGAAGGTATTTATGAAAAATAATAAATATGGCTAAAAATAATACCACTAATTTCCATATTGAACCGCTGAGAAAGAACAATTACGACACCTGGAAGGTGCAGGCACAGGCAATTTTGATAAAAAATGGATTATGGGGCTACGTTAATGGAGAAATTTCTACTCCAAAAACAGAAAATGAAAAGATTGCTTTTGAACAACAAGATCTTCTTGCAAGATCTGATTTATTATTGATAATATCTCCGTCAGAATTACGTTTAGTAAAAAATTGTATAACTTCCAAAGAAGTATGGGATATTTTGAAAAAGACCTACGAAAGTAAAGGACCAGCGCGAAAGGCTACACTATTGAAAAAACTAATTCTAAACAAAATAACCGATGAAATGGACATTTGTGATCAAGTAAATGACTTTATGGAAACTGTGAGCAAACTTAATGAAATGGACATTAATATAAATGGTGATTTATTAAGTATTATGCTGCTATACAGTTTGCCCGCTTCATTCGAAAATTTTCGCATAGCTATGTTATATTTTATTATATTAAGTAAGTATTTCAATAGTATAAATTTATTGAATCAGATAATCAGATTGACATTAAACTATCTTTAGATATTCTATTTATATTTTTCATATATTACAATTCATTTTTTCTTTTTCAAAGATATCTACATAAACTAAATTATTTTATTATATCAATTATTTCAATAAGCTATAGAATCTAAAGACAGTTTACCAAGTCCAGAAGATTTAAAAATAAAAATTATAGCGGAACAAGAAGCAAGAAAAAATAATTCTAGCATAGAAGGAGCATTGTATGGAAAATATAAAAAAGGAAACAAGGAATGGAGAAACAAATATAATCCACAAAATAAACGTACGATTATAGAGTGCTACTGTTGCCTTAAAAAGAGACACAAGGCCAAAGATTGTCGCAAAAATGTGTCAAACACAAATTTTGATATCATGCCTTTGTGTTTAGCGACAGAAAGAGAACCTGAAAAATTTGAAAAAGATAAATGGTGTTTAGATAGCAGATGTACGTCACACATGTGTTACAATAAACAATTATTTGACAATATTGTGACAAATAAAACATCTACTTTAAAATTAACTTCAAATGATTATACGAGTACGTGTACAGTCGCCGGAAAAGGAAAAGTAACAATCAACGTTGGGGAAACAAAAAAAATTTGTGGAATACTTTATATGTTCCAAATTTGTCTACAAACTTTATATCAGTAGCCAAAATAACTGACAAAAACTATACTGTACTTTTTTCAAGAAATTATGCAACGATTAAAGATAAAAATGGAAATACAGTGATGCAAGCTAAGAAAATTAACGGATTGTACTACGTAAATAGTAGAAAAGAGAATAATCATGAACGTAAAGAAGAAAAAAACGCTTTAATAGAAAACCAAGTAGAAACATGGCATAAAAAGTTAGGTCACGTAAACGAAAATAACCTAAAATTGGCAATGAAGAATAAGAAAATGAGAGGACTTCATTTCAATGAAAAGGAGAAATTACAAGATTGTGAAACTTGCATAAAAGGAAAAATGACAAGAAAACCATTCCCAAAAGATAATATTAAGAATAGAACCACACAACCTTTAGAAATAATTCACTCCGACGTATGTGGACCAATGCGGAAAATCACTCCCGGAGGATCAATATATTTTGTAACATTTACAGATGAATATTCAAGGTACTGTAAAGTATATTTTATAAAACATAAAAATGAAGTTTTAGAAAACCAATATAAAGAAGAAGTAGAACGTTTTATGGATAAAAAAATAATATTTCTACAAACAGACAATGGAAAAGGAGAATATTGTAACAAAAAATTCAATGATTATTTGAGTCAACAAGGAATACAAAGAAGATTGACAGTACCATACACCCCGCAACAAAATGGACTTGCAGAACGCAAAAATAGAACACTACTCGACAAAGCAAGATGCATGTTATTGGATTCTAATGTACCAAATAGATTTTGGGCAGAAGCTATTTTTACTGCAAACTATTTATGCAATAGAATACCTTCAAGAATAATAGAAGATAAAACTCCTTTTGAAAAATGGATGGGAAAAATTCCATCGGTCAATCATCTGCACATATTTGGATCGAAAGTGTTTGTATTAGACAAAAAGAAAAATGGGGGAAAATTTGCCCCAAGATCAGAAATAGCAATATTCATGGGATATTCTGAAACAATCAAAGGATACAGAATTTGTATGCCAAAGCAAAATAGGATTGAAAACTGTAGAGATATAAAAGTACTGAATAAAATGTTTTACAAGAATAAAGAAATGGAAAATTCAATAGCAACAGAAGAAGGCGATAAAGAAATTGAAATAATAATGACAGAAAAGGCAGAAACTAATAATAGATAATCTGATGAAATAGTTCAAATAACTGAATCACAAACAGAAGAAATAACAGAATATGAATCATAATCAGAAGAATATGAAACACAAACAGAAGAAATTACGGAATCCAGCGAACCAAATAAACCACGAAGAGAAAAACGAACACCAGAACGGTTAAAAGATTATGAAACATTATATATTTGTACAGAAGAAAACGATGAAACACACAGTGAGTGGAGCGAAGCCAGAAAAAGCGAAATAAAAGCACATTTAAAAAATAATACCTGGACAATAAAGGAAAAAGATGAAAATATGAAAATGGTTGGTTGCAGGATGATACTTAAAGACAAACTTGGACCAGACGGTAAAATAGAAAGAAAGAAAGAAAGCAAGATTATTAGCAAAATAGTATACACAACGACCAGGAATTGATTACACTGATACGAACACACCAGTTTAAAAATTAAGTTCCATTAGAATGTTATTGGCAATGTGTGCCGAAAAAGATATGAAATTATACCAGATGGACGTAACTACAGCTTATTTAAATGGAAATATTGAAGAAAGAATCGTCATGGACAAAAAACAAAAAATTTAGAGAAATATCTCTGTGAAATAATGATCGAAGAGGGAAATGCCGATGACATCTCAATATATAAAAAAGCAAAAGAAATGCTGGAAAATTTAAGAAAACCAGGTAAAGAAAAGTTTGCGAGCTTCAAAAAGCATTATATGGACTAAAACAAGCTGGTAGACAATGGTTTAAAAAACTTTATGAAACCTTAAAAGGAATGAGATTCAAACAATCAAATGCAGACCCATGTATCTACGTAATGGAAAAAGCGGGAGAATACACTGTGACATATTAATAGCTTACAAAAATCAAAATATGCTTGCCCATGTAAAAAATATTTTAATGAAGACATTGGACAACTGAATTATTGCTTGGGTATAGAATTTGAAATAAACAAAAATGAGATAAAAGAATCGCAGAAAAATTACATAGAAAAAATAGAGAAATTCAACATGAAGGACTGTAAACAAGTAAGTACTCCAATAGAAATAATTTAAAATTAGAGAAAAATTCTACAAAATGCGAACACTTACCGTACCAACAACTAATTGGAGCTTTGATGTATCTGGCAGTTGCTACAAGACCAGACATACTCTACGCAGTATGACATCTCAGCCAGTTTAACGAATGTTATAGAAAAGAGCATTGGACAGCAGTCAAAAGAATTCTACGATACTTAAAAGGTACGAAAACACTTGCTTTAACTTACTCAAAAATTAGAAAACCTTTAGTAGGGTGACCGAAGCAGACTGGGCATCATGTTTCCTAGACATAAGATCTTACACGGGATATTGTTTTATCTATGGAGGAAGCGTCGTAAGTTATGAATCACGAAAACAACGGACGGTTGCACTTTCAACAGCGGAAGCCGAGTACATTGCGATGACTGAGGCAGCGAAAGAAGCGATTCATCTACACCAATTAATCAACGATATACGTATAAATCAAGAGAAAATCAAAATTGAAAACGACAATCAAGCTGCACAAAACATGGCGAAAAATCCTGTCATAATCTCAAAAAGTAAACATATGAATATAAAAGAACACTTTATCAAAGAAACAATAGCAAATGGTCAAGTAGAAATTGAATACAAACCCACCGAAATAATGGAGGCAGATTTGTTTACAAAAGCTGTACCAGGACCAAGACTTATGCAACTAAGGAAACTAATCGGACTTTACTAAACTTATTTTCAAGAACATTCGAAAGGAGGAGTGTTGAATATTATGAATCACTCATGCCTTGAATATATAAAAGTAATATAAATTGTAATCTAAGCAACATTTGTAACGTTAAAAAAGATTTGTAATATTGATTGTATGTCAAATAAATAAAAGGATTTATTTCGTGTTCTACTGAATGTATGATCGTGTTAATGAATATATATGTATAGATATCCCATACAATTCTAATATTCTCAGATATATGTAGTGTTTGGTATCAAATGAAATGTTTTCTTAAGAGTTGTAATGCAGAAATGTCAAAAATATGACAACACAATCGTCTATTGTTTTTTTCTTTAAGTTGTCAGAAATATGTCGTGTGTGGTATGAAATGAAATGTATTCTCGGGTGTTGCCATGCAGAAATGTCAAAAAATTTATAACCAGATTGGCTTTTGTCTTTTGCAAATTTTTTTCAGAAATATGACGTGTTCGGTAACAGATGAAATGTTTTCTCAAAAGCTGCTATGCAAAATTGTCAAAATTGTGACAACTCGATCGTCTTTTTTTGCAAAAATTTGTTAGAAATAAGCCCTATTTGGTATTAAATGAAATGTTTTGCCAAGAACTGATATGCAGAAATGAGAAAAATATGATTACTTGATTGTCTTTTATCTTTTGCAGAAGTAGTCAGAAATTTGTCGAATTTGGTATCAAATGAAATGTTTTCTTAAGAGCTGCTATGTAGAAATGTAAGAAATTTGACAACTCGATATTCATTTGTTCTTTTGCAATAACTAGTAAGAAATATGTCGTGTTTGGTGTCAAATAAAATGTTTTCTCAAGAACTGATAGGCAGAAATGAGAAAAATATGATTACTTGATTGTCTTTTGTGTTTTGCAAAACGTAGTCAGATATATGACGTGTTCGTTATCAAAGAGCTGCCATGCAGAAATGATAAAATTTGGCAACGCGATCGTCTTTTGTTTTATGCAAAATATTGTCAGACATATGTCGTGTACGGTATCAAATGAAAAGTTTTCTTAAGGGCTGCTTTTGTTTTTTTGCAAAAAGCTGTCGGAAGTATGTCGTGTGTGGTATCAAATGGGAGGTCCCCCTTTAAGGGCAATTTGGTTGGGGCAGTTTGGGTGAGCAAGTTCGTGGACAGATTGAGTGGGCAGGAGAGGAGTTAAACCTTTGATAAGACTGTTACCGTTTGCACTTTGGGTTTAATGTATGCGCAGACAGACTGGATGTACGTAAAGACTATTTTAAAACACTATCGCCGGAGCCCTAGGGGAAGCTCAGCGTAGCAGAGTTTTCGCTAGTCCTAATACTAAAAGGATAGATTCACTATCTATAGTTATATTCTTTAATCAAAAAGCCGATCGCCATCCTTTGAACACCTGTACAGCCTGAATGGTATGACCGATTATCGTGAAATTTGCACCAAGTTGTAGGATTTGATTGTCTCGAGTGTCCTCGTAATAACACACATATCTGTAGGATGCATAGTATTTGAGTAAAAAATTATTAAATGTTGAAAATTTAAATTAAAACAATAAGTCACAGTTAGATCACAGTGTTTCTTGTAAAATTTAAGACGAAGAACGCCATGTTTGACATGTCATTTTGAATCTTTAAATAGAAATATTTATGAAATGAGGACAATTTGAAAGAAGTTTATTTTATAATCATAATTTATGAGAATGGGCATTTATATCTGCACAAGTAAAAAAGGCCTAAAACATTATAATAAAAAATAATAAATTTTGACGGTTCATATGTACTTGGAAAGTGTTGCCAAATATGTCATAAGTAACTAGGTAAAAAACAAATATTCCTAACTAGAATAATGTACTCAAGTGTATTTTTTACCCCGCAAAATTTGAAAAAAAAATTACCTAAGATGATATGCCGGTGGCTGGCAAGAATTTCAAATTTGCGGTGAAAGTAATGTTTAAATATTTTGTGCAGCTTACTATATTTGTTAATAAAAATTCATAAAGAAGATAAATACTGTATCTGAAATACATTTTTGAAATCGGAAATGAGATATTTTAACCGTGTCCAACGTAATTTATACTAAAACACAAATTTTATGACTATTCCTTTATTATTACATTCTCTGCTGTAAATAATAAAAGTTAGTAAAATATAGTAAACAATGTCCAAGAAAATAAAGGTAAAATGGGAAACAGATAAAGAACTAATCTTCAAAGAACAAATGGAACAAATCTTCGATATATCACATGTATCCAGTGACCTAATATCACTATATAATCATATAAAAAAAGAAATCGAAAATGTCTCCCTAAACATTGGTATCAGAAGAGAAGTACATATAAATTCATCCAAACCCTTCAATAACAAACCATGGTTTGACAACGAATGCAATAATCTTAAGAAAAAAGTCAGAAAATCACTGAAAGAATTAAAAATAAACAAAACAGATGACAACATTACTCAGGACTACTTACAAAAAAAGAAACAATACAAAAATACCATAGATTCGAAAAAGAAGAAATATAAAAACGACATTAAAAAGCAGTTAGAAAATATTCGAGATCAGAAAACATTTTGGAAAACAATCAAATCATTAAACCCCTCTGTAAAATATAACAACCCTATAAATAAAAATGACTGGGAGAACTTTTACAATACTCTCTTTGGAGCCAAAATAATATCACATACAACTTACTTCGACGTTTTGCACCCTTATTTAGACACAGAAATTATAGAAAATGAGTTAAAATATGCTATCAAGAACTTAAAACCAAATAAAGCACCTGAGACTGATAATTTAATAAACGAACAATTAAAAAACCTTCCCCTCAATTGGAAAAACTATCTCAGACATATGTTAAACAATTTTTTGACACAGGAGAATATACCAAGAGAACTGAAAAAGATCAAACTGACGGTAATTCACAAAAAAGGTGATCGAACAAATCCTAATAACTATCGTGGTATAGCACTCATAAACACCATAACAAAACTTCTAACATATATTATAAATAATAGACTGCAAACCTGGGTAGAAAGTTTTCAAATACTGCCTGAAGCACAAGCAGCCCAAGTAACACTGACCGACGGTCGACCAAAAAGTGACGTCGATTATAGGTTGAATTTTCGTCATATGCGGCCGTCTAATTTGACGTGGATGCGACGGCACTGCGACGTTGATTTTTGGTCTGAAATACGACTATTCAGACTTCTAATTTGACGTCTATCCGACGACACTGCGACGTAAATTTTTGGTCTGAAATAGGACTATTTAGACGTCAGATTAGTGGTCGCTATTTAAACCTTTATTTCATACTGTGTCGCATTTCCATGTTTACAATTGTGATTTCAGTCCGGTAAATGAGACTTTACGGTATTATTATTCTTTACCGTACTGTATCGTTGCTAAGCAACCAATTTCTTATTATGATAATTTATAATGAACTACGTGATGGAATAGAACATTTTGTCAAAACATTCGTTTTCCATATTCATTTTTGAAAACGTTGCAAAACGTTGTTAGAAATATCAACAAAACAAAATTGGTTGCTATGGTATCATGACTATTTTATTTTTATTAAGACCCAGACGACATGATTGTTTTTAAAGAGAAAAAGAAAGGTTGAAATAAAGCAAACTTTCATCCAAAAATGCGACACAGATATGAAATAAAATGTTGTACGTCATACGTCCGTTAAATGATTTTCACGGTACTCATTTCAAAATTCCAGACTCGGCTCCTTCGTCGCCTCGTCCGGAAACATCTTATTCGTACCGTAAAAACTCATTTACCGGACTTATAACGTAAATTACTATTGTCACACGTCTAATTTGACGTCTTTGCGACGATTATTTTTACTTTATTTTTAACATTATTAAAAATTCGTATTAAATTTTTAAATTTATTTAATTTGGCAACTTATAATTGTTTATAACACACAAAGGTGTATATTATTTTTATTTAAATGTCAAATTGATATTTTATTTTTTCCTAATGCAATAATATAAACAATAATCTTTAAAATTTTGAAAAAATGTAATAAAAATCAAATTTAATATACATTTTTATTTAATTATGGTTATCCGTTATCGTCACCGAAATGGATTAGCCGTGATGATATTTATGTTCTATTTATTTTAAAAAACATATTTGCATTTATATACATACGAATGTGAAAAAGAAACAATTTATATCTGTTATATTTGTGGTACAAAAATCTTACTTGCAAAGATTATGTAATAAAGGTAAGTGATCACTGAATAACTTACTGAATAGAAATATAATATTTAAATAATTCATGTGGTTAACAGCAATTAAAATGTCTTCTTTAAAATATTGTAGTTTAAAAACAATGTACTTTACATATTTATCATGTAAAATACCTTGATTGCAACAATGCTTTATAACAATATAATCACAACTCAGCATTTATACAAAATATGTGTTGATTATAACATTAATATAGGAGTTCATTCATATTTCAGCCTCATACATCACCATTTCTGTGTTAATGATTCAATCTCACGATTTCTGTTGCAAATAGAGTGTTTATTCTAACAAAAATTAATTTTAGAGGGTTGATTTGAATACTCGGGTTTAAAAATATGGGTTGAATTATGTATACATATATTCAAAATTTGGTAGCTGGAACTTTATTTTTTACTTTTACTTTCCCCATTTTGAAATTGTGAATTTTTAAAAATAGGGCTATCATTGAAAATCAAATATCTGTATTGACTAACAAAAATATCAACTGTTACTTTGAAAGGGCCGGTAAAAATATTCACAAACCAAAAACGGGGAAAGATATTCCAAATCTGTTTAAACGAATATACAGGGGAATAATTGAAGTATATTTGAGACAATTTTTTAATGGATTGGATAAAGGATGCAAATTTATAAGCGGAATAAATATTAATCAAATGAAAATTATATATTATTTTTTACCGCTTAGCCGTTTGTTCAAAAAGTACTATGTTTTGGAATAAAAATCATCTGGAGTGTGATTTTGTAACTTTGAAATCTACTGCAGATTGAAATCTATCAGATTTCAATTAATAAACAAACAAGAACGTAGTGAACATACCGCCCATGGTCTATTTAAATACCCAACCTAAATTTAGATCTCAATACAAGAAAGAAGAAACAGATCATTTAATAATCAAAAAAAACTTTAAAACAATCGAAAAAGACCATAACAACAACCAATTTACATATACAGACTCCTCAAAAATAAATAACAAAGTGGGTACAGCATTCGTAACTCAGGACCTAATCGCATCAAAGTGACATTAGTCAATTAATTTTTATACTGTCAATAAAAAATTGTAAATTTTAAATAAAACAACAAGAGAAATTGTTGCCAAATTTGCCATAAGTTACTAAGTAAAAAACAAATAATCCTTACTGCATTAATGTGAAGTTAGCCCATTAATTCCGTACTGCCCTTAAAAATACAGTAAATTTTAAATATAACTAATTAAAAAACAAATATTCCTAATCATAAATGATGAGAATAGGAAATTATTTCTCACAAGTAAAAAGGGCCTATAACATAATTAAAAACTATAAATTTTGACGGTTCATATGAACTTGCAAAGTGTTGCCAAATATGCCATAAGTAACTAGGTAAAAAACAAATATTCCTAACTAGACTAAAGTGAAGTCTGTTCACAAGTGTTGCCAAAGATACCATAAGTAACTAATTAAAAAACAAATATTCCTTACTACATCAATGTGATGTTTGTTCTTTAATTTTCATACTGCTAATTACAAAGTAGTAAGTTTTAAATGAAACTAGAAGACAAATTGTTGACAAATTTTTCCAGAAGTAACTAAGTAAAAAACAAATATTTCTATTTGCATCAATGTGAAATTAGTCAATTAATTTTTATACTGTCAATAAAAAATTGTAAATTTTAAATAAAACTACAGGAGAAATTGTTGTCAAATTTGCCACAAGTAACTAAGTAAAAAACAAGTATTCCTTACTGCATTAACGTGAAGTTAGCCTATTAATTCCGTACTGCCCTTAAAAATACAGTAAATTTTAAATATAACTAATTAAAAAACAAATATTCCTAATCATAAATGATGAGTATAGGAAATTATTTCTAAAAAGTCCTATAACATTATAATTAAAAACTATAAATTTTGACGGTCCATATGAACTTGCAAAGTGTTGCCAAATATGCCATAAATAATAACTAATTAAAAAACAAATATTTCTAACTACATCAATGTGATGTTAGTTCATTAATTTTTATACTACTAACAAAAAAGTAGTAAATTTTTAATGAAACTAGAGGAAAAATTGTTGCCAAATTTGCCAGAAGTAACTAAGTAAAAAACAAATATTTCTAATTGCATCAATGTGACATTAGTCAATTAATTTTTACACTGTCCATAAAAAATTGTAAATTTTAAATAATAACGTATAATTATTAGATATCTACATATTTTATAGATATACAATAATTTAGCAAATTTTCCATCCCGCATAATGTGGAAAAAAATGACTGAAGATGAAAGGCCGGTGGTCGACAATTTTTTTTTATAATTTGCGGTGAAAGTAATGTTTAAATATTTTTTATTATACCTGCATCATAATCACTGATCATCGTACTAAAAAGCGTGCTTAATCTCAAGATTAAAACACGCCGTGCTTTAAAGTCGCTAAGCAACAACAAACGTTAACAATTTGTTTATTTATAATTGTCAATGAAAATAAGCAATACCTACTGATTTACTTCAATTATTCATATAAATGTGTGATGAATTTTAAATAATATATTTTCTATTCCACCATTTGTACACTATTAAAATGTAACACATTTCACATCATATGCTTGGCACATGCGCAGTATTTTTGAACAAAATTCACCAGGCGTGAAGCCACTGTTTGTAGGTTAGAATATAATTAATCATGTATGACACCTACAAAGGAAATTGTCTTCATAAATTGGAATAATTATTCATTTATTGGTAACATAGGAATAACCACGTTCTATTTTGGCCTGATTTAGCATCGTGCCTCTGCCAGAATCACTCAACAATGGCTACGGGACATATGAGAATGAGAACAAGACAATACAAGAAATATTCCATCGCCCAAATGAACAATTTTGGGATTTATTAATGGGGAAAGTATACGATGAAGAATAGGAAGCCACTAGCAGAAAGTTCTTTGGTATTTCGCTAACAGTACATCATTTTACATATGGAGTTATAGACAGCATAGAAATATGTTTGTAAGTTTTTTATTTATGGTATTTAATACTCTTTTAAATAAAAATTGAAAGTACAATTTGTGTTATTAGATATTTTTATATTCGGCAGTTGAAGTTCATTGCTTTCATTTAGTGTTTGTACATTCGCAACATTTACTGTTTGCATATTCGTAGTTTTTATTGACGAATTGGACGCAACACTGGTTCTATTTCCATTCACAACTTCGGCTATACGTTGTGACACTTTTATTTTATTTACGGTGGACTCTTCAATGTAACCAGCCGCAACCGTAGAGGTCTTCCAGCCCACTTGACGTTTAAGCTCATCTACGGTCATTCCGCTATTCGCCATGATCGTAGCAGATGTCCGCCTGAAAGCATGGCCAGTATATTTCTCAGCGTCCGGAAGATTCAAGAAACGTGCTACGCGAGAAGGACATTTTCCGAAGCTGTTAATTCCAACAACTTGTCTAACACATTTTCCATTTGAATACTTCAAAAAGACTCTATCTGTTGTTACATTGTCCGGGCATAATAAAAGGTATTTATCAAATAAATGAACATAAGGAATATCGTCAATAATAACAAATTTTCGACCTTTTTCAGTTTTTGAAGGACGAATATTAATTATTAGAACGGAACCCTATCTTTTAATATCTGACATACGTAAATTACACAATTCGTATCTTCTGCAAGAACCAAATACACCACAAATAGCGACAACCTTGAAAATAAAATTGTTATTATATATTTCTCAAAACTGTGCTGACAAACTGAGTACTTTGAAAAATAAAAAAGTAACATCAGGGGCCTCTAAGAAAAATTTACGTAAATCTTCTTCTGTAAAAACGTATGATTTCTTAGCTTCATATCCTTTATTTAGTCCTTTCATAAAGGCATGTAGCTTATGAAAGGATAGTAAATCTATTCCATTTTTGATCCTTAGCATTGTTTGAAGTTTTGAATGCATGCACCAGAGAGAGGAAGATTTATACATACTAGACTGTGATGAAATATAAAACATTTAGTCAAAAAATGAAGTAAGTAATTATACTTGCGGAATATTACCATTTCCATCATGTAGGCAAGCATTACTGATTCATTGACTGTTTTCGAATTCTTGTTCTCCATCTACTTCATTAATTTTTCATACTCTTTAAAATAGGCTTCCTTTGACTTGTTAGGGACCAATCTTAATTCAGCTTGTTCAGCCAATTCTTGTATACTAGATGAATGCTTCTCCATTTTATCCTTGTTTTCCGTCTAAATTAAGAAGGATCTTGATAGTTTTGATGTTTATAATCTTGTTTATAATAAATAAACAACAAATTGCGAAATGGCAAATCCGCATAGTAACGTAAACAACAAATGCTAAACAATCTCCGTGTAAACGATGTTATGTCATATATCATAAACAATTATAAAACGTCAAAATCAAAATTTTAGATTCTTTTTTCCAACATATTGTGCAGGTATAATAAAAAATAGCGTATGATACATGTGTATAAGAGCCATTAAAGCACTCGTGCCTTTAAAAGCGCTCCGCTTCGCGTCGCGCTTTTAAACTTGTCACGCGTGCTTTAATGGCCGGCTTATACACATATCATAATATACTATTGTGCACCGCACTATTGTTGTTATTAAAAATTAGTGTAGGAGATAAATACTGGATCTGGAATACATTTTTGAAATCGGAAATGAAATATTTTAACCGTGTCCGAGGTAATTTACAATAAAACATCAATTTTATGACTTTTTCTATTATTATTTTCTCTGCTGTAAATAATGAAAGTTAGTAAAATATAGTAAACAATGTATGTAGAATTTAATTTTTAATTTAAACATCTGTAAATTTAACCATAAGTGAGTTCAATATACTATTTTAAATCAGCCAGCTGCCAGGTAACTTAAGTCTGGACACGAAACACGCGGGACAATGTATTAGACTATCAGACTTACTTGCAAAGATTATATAACAAAGGTAAGTGATCACTGAATAACTTAGTGAATAGCAATACAATATTTAAATAATTCATGAGTTTAACAACAATTAAAATGTTTCCTTTAAAATGTTGTGGTTCAAAAACAATGTACATTAAATATGTATCATGTAAAATGTCTTGATTACAACAATGCATTATAAAATTATAATCACAACACGGCATTTATACAAACATATATGTTGATTACAACAATTATATAGGAGCTTATTTATATTTCAACCCCATGCATCACCGTTTTTGTGTTTATTTGAAGATATTTCAAACATTCAGGAGTTATGGGCCCCCAAAATGCATGTACTCTTGATTAGTTTCGGCTAAAAATGTGAGATTAAAAATTATTCAATCTCACGATTTCTGTTGCAAATAGAGTGTTTATTCTTACAAAAATTAATTTTAGAGGGTCGATTTGTATATTTCCGGTATAAAAGTGGTTAAATATCGGATTAAAAACACCTCACGCCGGGGTTTAAAAATAAGGGTTTGGTTAGGTTAGGTTTAAAAATAAGGGTTGAATAATGTATTTATTCAATATTGAATTATCACTTTTACTCTCCCCATTTTGAAATTATAATTTTTTTAAAAACAAGGCTAACTTTGAATATCAAATATCTGTATTGACTCACAAAAATATCAACTGTTACTTTGATAGGGGTGGTTAAAAATTCATAATTCAAAAACGGGGAAAGATATTCCATATCTGTGTAAACGAATACACAGGGGGATGATTGAATTATATTTGAGACAAATTTTTAATGGATTGGATAAAGGGTGCAAAGTTGTAAACGGAATAAATATTAATGAAATAAAAATTATATATAAATATATTTTTTTACCGCTTAGCCGTTTGTTCAAGAAGTACTATATTTTGGTATAAAAATCATCTGGGGTCTGATTTTGTAACTTTAGAATCTACTGCAGATTGATATCTATCAGTTTTCAATTCATAAATAAACAAGAAAACAGTGAACTTAGCGAGCGTCGTTTGAAATCTGACATATATTATCAAAATAGCAAGCCAACCAAATCACCCACCATATCTTTGATCCTCTGTCCCCAACAACATCTATACAAATCTATTAAGTTTACCAAAACCATATCCTTCAAATGCTCAACTCTATTAACCACAACATACCTAATATTCACAAACATAATCTTTCCAAAATACCGCCCATGATCTACTGAAATACCCAACATAAAACAAAGTGGGTACAGCATTCGTAACTCAGGACCAAGTGCAGAAGTACCATTTAGCTACCAAAACAAGTATATTTACAACCGAAATATATGGAATATACTATCTCGTGAACATTTTAAAAATTTAAAACCATAAAATATCATGCATTATATGCTCTGATTTCCTCAAAACGATCCAATCCATCAAAACAAATGATGCCAAAGCCATAATCAAACATAAAATATTTAATGACTGCAACAACTTCTGGAAGAACCAAATAACTAACAAACTCCAAAAAATCCAAGAAAATATTAAGAAAAGAAGACACAATAAAAACTGTACTCGAAAAGAACACACAAAAATGACTCACAAATATCTTTCTGATAAAACTGACCCGACAATCTGTGATAAATGTAACGTTTAAATATCCATGGCAGCTGAGTAAAAAAAAAGAGCAAACCGGGATATCTCCCGATATTCCAGCAAGTTAGTCATCCCCTAATTAAAAAATTTCAAAAAGAAATGATTTTGTGTGAACAGGTTATTAGAGATGGTGCCAAATGTCATGGTCTATGAAATGCGCAGATTAAGAGGATAGATATCTGGAAAAATGACAGGTAATTAATTAAAGAGAGAGAAAGAAAGAGTTTTGTTTCCTGCCCAACAGCCTACCACGTTTGGCACGGATTGTACGTATAAAGCGAGTATAACGTTCCGAGTTCTGTGAGTTAGGTTACGCTAGGGTTGATTATTTTTAAAAAGATTGACACTTAAATTTTAAGTGTTCCTTAAATTTAAAAAATCGAACAAAACGAATGAATCGTCACACACGCACTGGCAATTTGGGTGGGCATGTCGTGTGGGTAGGTTGCGTGAGCAAGTTGTGTGGGTGTGATGCGTGGACCTTTTGGGTGGGCAGGTTAGGGAGGAAGGCAATTTACGTAAGCAGTTTGGGTGGGCATGTTGCATGAGCAGTCTAGCTATTTCTCTGTCTACCTAAACCATTTTCTAGTGCTTTTTATAAAAATTGCACGCGCAGATTGTTGTTTAAGTAGTTTAAGTGGGCATGTTGCAGTGGTATTTTGGGTGGGCATGTTGCGTGGGCAGTTTGGGTGGGCATGTTGCGTGAGCAAGTTGGGTGGGCCGGTTACGTGGGCAGTTTAAGTGGGCGGTTTGGATGGGCATGTTGCGTTGGCAGTTTGGGTGAACATGTTGCGTGGGCAGTTTGGGTGGGCATTTTGCGTGGGCAGTTGGGGTGGGCAAGTTGCGTGGGCAGTTTAAGTGGGCATGTTGCGTGAGCAGTTTGAGTGGGCATGTTGTGTGAGCAGTTTGGGTGGGCATGATGCGTGGGCAGCTTTGGTGGTCAGGACAGAATTCAAACAATTTGAAAAAAACAGTTAGCGTTAGCACTTTAGGTTTAAAGTGTGCCTAGACGGGTTAGATCTACGTATAGACTATTCTAAAACACTATCGGCGGAGCCCTAGGGGAAGCTCGGCGTAGCCGAGTTTTCGCTAGTTCCATACTATTCATAGAGTATTTAGTGAATAAGCACGAATTAGTGTCCGCACAACAAGTTTTTACTGTTTCTATGATGATGTTTTCTGTATGTAACATTTAGTTCTCCTACGATAATCCGGAAGTGGTACTTCACTTAAAGCTTTGAACAAAGTTTTGTGAAGTAAATATATAAAATTTAATTGAAACTTTTCATGTTTGGTATTTAAAACTCGTCTAAAATTAGAAATATCGTATTAGATGTTGACTATACATGATAAACCGGAAGTGGTATTTCACTTGACACTCGACAAATTTTCGTGGAAAAATATATCAAAATACATCCTACAATTTTGTATTACATACTTTTCTATTTATTGGAAGAATAAATTAGATTTCATCAACCGGAAGTGATACTTTATTGAACACTAAAGTATGGAATTGACGGGCGATAATGTGCTGGCCACATCAGGTTTTTTTGTAATATAAATTTATTGTAGTTATTGTTGTTTTCAGAAAACACAGTGTCTAAGAGTGATCCCAAAAATCTTAAAAAGGGAATAAACCATAGTTATTCCAGTAGAGTTTTAGTAAGTTTAGATTTCTTATATTTTATTTCACAGTTTTCTCACTTATTTTCTAAGGTAAATTGGTAATTTATATTTGCAGAATTGGGTAAATAATAGTAATTTTGAAACATGTGACACTGATTTTTTTGCGGAAAATTGTGTATATTCTAAACCTGAATCACAAATTTTAGAATACATGAAAAAACCGTTCCAAACCACTCAAGTTCAATTCTGAGTAGTCAGCGAAAATGTATGTATTACGGGCTAATTAAATGCTCTAATATCGAATTTTGGACTATTACATTTATGTTTTTAATTAAAATTTTGTTAACGTAGTGCCAACCTTGTTATAGAATACTAATACTGTGAGTTTGAGTGAGTGAGTGAGTGAGTGAGTGAGTGAGTGAGTGAGTGAGTGAGTGAGTGAGTGAGTGAGTGAGTGAGTGAGTGAGTGAGTGAGTGAGTGAGTGAGTGAGTGAGTGAGTGAGTGAGTGAGTGAGTGAGTGAGTGAGTGAGTGAGTGAGTGAGTGAGTGAGTGAGTGAGTGAGTGAGTGAGTGAGTGAGTGAGTGAGTGAGTGAGTGAGTGAGTGAGTGAGTGAGTGAGTGAGTGAGTGAGTGAGTGAGTGAGTGAGTGAGTGAGTGAGTGAGTGAGTGAGTGAGTGAGTGAGTGAGTGAGTGAGTGAGTGAGTGAGTGAGTGAGTGAGTGAGTGAGTGAGTGAGTGAGTGAGTGAGTGAGTGAGTGAGTGAGTGAGTGAGTGAGTGAGTGAGTGAGTGAGTGAGTGAGTGAGTGAGTGAGTGAGTGAGTGAGTGAGTGAGTGAGTGAGTGAGTGAGTGAGTGAGTGAGTGAGTGAGTGAGTGAGTGAGTGAGTGAGTGAGTGAGTGAGTGAGTGAGTGAGTGAGTGAGTGAGTGAGTGAGTGAGTGAGTGAGTGAGTGAGTGAGTGAGTGAGTGAGTGAGTGAGTGAGTGAGTGAGTGAGTGAGTGAGTGAGTGAGTGAGTGAGTGAGTGAGTGAGTGAGTGAGTGAGTGAGTGAGTGAGTGAGTGAGTGAGTGAGTGAGTGAGTGAGTGAGTGAGTGAGTGAGTGAGTGAGTGAGTGAGTGAGTGGGTGAGTGAGTGAGTCCCAACTAGCACAATTCGTCGACGGAACGTAGCGGCGTCTATAGTAAGACATTTTAAATACGTTGCCACTAGTAACAGGCACCTTATTAGAACGTAAAAATTACGTGCGCGTTACCAAAATGGGGAATAAATTTTCAGTGGCAGCAACGTTCTGCTTACGATCCTGGGTTTTGTACGACTACGTTCTAGGGACGGATTGGTTACGTAGCTGTGTAGTTGCAGCATTGTAGCCTCGACTTTCGTGGAACTTTTCTTTTGCTCATTTCAACTAGTGTTGCTTGCTTTGTCTTACAACTGCTTTTATAATTCTTCTTTTTCACTCTTCCATGATACTTTGTCTATTTCATTTTCCCAACTCAGAAACGAAATGTTTATAATGTACATAACATTTGAAAGCATAACTTATACCAATTTTCAGTTATCTGAACCACAGAATTAAAACGAATGCTACTTTACTGTTGAACATAACAATGATAAGTCCATAAAAGATACGCGCCTCTTAAAAAATGCATTTTTAATTGAAAAATTATTTTTTAATATAATTAATATCATGTGATACGAAGCTAAGTAGTTATAAAAACCAATTTCTTAATTATTATTCGGAACAAAACATGTAATATTTTGAATTCATATATTATATTTGATGCGAAAATTATGACGGGCTGAAGTTTTTAAATCAATGCAACATAAAAAATCACAAATTGTAGTAATGGCGTCGTAAGTGCTGACATTAAATATGGCGTATTTTCAATAAAGTTACTTTAAAGGCTTTGCCACTAAAATTTGATACTTTAAAGTACCTGCAACCGAATGACTACTAACAGAAACCGCATATAAGTAACATTGAAGTTTTAATTACTGCAAAGTATCACATGGAACTACAGTAGTACTTTAAAGTGACGATAAAGTTGCGGTTATTATAATCTGTCTGCTTAAAGTAGCTGTTGCTACTTCATTGTTCCACCTGGAACTTTTACTTAAAATTTTACTGACAGCTGTGTTGCTGAATTAAATATTTATTTAAGAATTTCTGTCCAATAATATAAAAACAATAATATATCATATAATTAAAAAGTACAATGGCGAGTGATTAAAATATCACATTTTTATTACATGTAGAACAGAATGCTTTGCAATAATAACTAGGTATGTATGTAGGTACTTTTGAATATGATATCCTAATAATATAACTTAACGTTAAATGACAAATGTAATAGTTAAGTTAAATATCAGTAAATGTATATAAATTTTCTGAAAAAGTGTTGTGTAATATGCATATATTCAAGTAGATTAAATTTTAAGAATTAATTTTATTTAAACTGTATTGTATATGATGAAGAGACTTCTGAATTTAATAAAAATTGTATATCTTTAATTCAATTATGATCGTTTTTATATTTAATAGAAAATTTTATGTACTTTTTAAATTGAATAAATATACTTATGGGAGTTCCATTTGTCCATTTGATGGCGGCATTAACTTCATAGTTATTTTTAATGGTATCATGGACTTTACAGTTGCTGCGCACACAATAAAGTTTTAATCTATATGTACAGGAACGTTGTTGAAACTAATAAATATTACGTACAAGTTTCAGAACTTTAAAATGACACTGAAGGTTCCCAGAACGTCGTAGCAACTATCATTGTTACTTAAAAGTAGTTATAATTTGAACGTCAGATTTTAGTAACTTTAGTTAGTCGCTGCTACAAACGTTTGCCACTTTAAAGTTCTGAAAACTTTAAAGTCGTTCCATTAGTAACAACAACGTCCCTTAAACTACAAAAGCTACGTAGAAGTAATGTAACCATGAAGTAACTATTAATGGTAGACACTACGTAGTAGCGCCTATGAATTTCTCAAATAAAGTTATATCTACATTAAAGTCGTAAAATTAGTAGGAAATACGTAACAGCTACATGCTTGAGGTTCCCGTCACAGTTGCGATTACTATGGTGCTAGTTGGGAGTGTGTGTGTGTGTGATGATTTTTTCGTCCACGATAACTCTTATAACAGACTTGAAAATATATTTATTTTCCCTATTTAAGCTTCCTGCATTCATATAACGAGTTGATTAGATTTTGGATAAAATTAGATAAATGGAAGTGATACTTTGCTTGAAGCCCATAACAGTTTTTAATGAAAAACTATATTAAAATATAATCCAAAACGTTTCAAACTTAGTATTTAAGATTTTTATATCATGAAAACAACCTATTAGATTTTGGCTAAAATTAATCAACCAGAAGTGATACTTTACTTGAAGCTCTGAACAGATTCTCGTGAAAAATATATTATTATATACTCCAAAACTTGTCAAATTTAGTATTTGCGACTTTTATATGCAGAGGAACCACATATTAGATTTTGGATACAATTAATAAATTGGAAGTGATACTTTACTTGAAGCTCTGAACAGATTTTTGTGAAAAATATATTATGATGTATTCCAAAATTTGTCAAATTTAGTATTTAAGACTTTTATATACCGGAAAGCAACATATTAGATTTTGGCTAAAATTGATAAACCGGAAGTGATACTTTATTTGAAGCTCTGAACAGATTTTCGTGAAAAATAAATTGATACAATTCAAAACTTTTCAAATTTGGTATTTAAGACTTTTATATAAATGAGAACGACATATTAGATGTTTTCTAAAATTGATAAACCGGAAGTGCTACTTTACAGGAAGCTATAAACAGATTTTCTTGAAAAAATAGATTAAAACATGATCCAAAACTTCACAAATTTGGTATTTAAAACACGTGTATAATTTGAAACAACATTAGATTTTGACTATACCTATACGATAAACCGACAGTGGTACTTAATTTGGAGGTCTTAACAGATTTTCGAAGAAAAATTTAATCCAAAATTTCGTATTACAGACTTTTCTATTTATTGGAACGAGAAATTAGATTTTGTTTACAAACGATCAATCGGATGCTCATTGCTATTTTAAACATGGAATTGACGGGAGGTTATGTGTTGGCCACATCAGATTTTTTAAAATAAGGTCAAAGAATCTAAAATTCTGGTTCTCCGATTTTTGATGTCAGTTTTACGGTTTATTTCATACCTGGCCATAAAATTTTACGTAATAAATGTAATCACCCAAAATACTGTATAACACCACTTAATAAGCCCGTAAGTCGTACATTATCCTAGGTTATTTAGAGTTGAACTTGAGTGGTTTGGAGCGGATATGCTAACTTGCAAGCAAACTAATATTTTTTTTATCTAATTCCGTTTTAAAAACTTGTATTTTACCTAACCTTTTGACGTTATGAAATGTCATTTTTAAATAATTATACGAAATGAGTTTTGTAAAATTCTTTTTGTATTTTGCGTCTGTAACAAAGCTGTTACAGCACTCAAAATAGTTCGTTAATAGCTTATATGAGTGCTGTAATAGACTAGTACAATTTATTTTTATAAGGGTGGTAGATAAGAATATCAAATGATACCAAATATCAAATCTCACTAAATGAACGAAGACAAACGTTTGTTAAGAAATTTATTTTACGTAATTTTGAATATAAAACTAAGAATAAGAAGAAATAGAGTAGTAAAGTTAAAAAGAAATAGAAAATATTGTATGGTTTTAGAAAAATGAGGTTACCGTTGATATATGAATTTTCAGTCACAACAATACCACGAAGTGATAAAATTCTCTAAATTTTACCATTACTATTTTTTATCAAAAAGGGCATAAAAAGCGCAAAATACAAATAATAGTATAAAGAACTCAAGACATAATTGACGATTTACGTAACTGAGTTATGTAAAAAAAAATTCTTTACGTTGCATAAAATAAGTAAATTCATTTATGTTCACGGCAGCACTTTGGTAAATTGATTTCTAAATATGTATACTGAGCTGTCAAAGAAAAACCTAGAATTTTGTGCATGTTTAAAGTTATTTTAGCGGAATTAGATAAAGTTTTGTACATAACACATTACGATAAGGTGACATTGTTGATTCACATAATTTGCAAAACACGCTTCGCTCGTTTTGGCAAATATTGTGTGCATCAAACAATATCACTCTTTTCATAACGGATTCTGTAAATAATAATATAATAGATCAAATTCAATAATAAGGCACTTAAATTACACAAAATCATATTTTTTTTAAACTCAGAAATGAACTTTCATGGTTTGGAGCGGTTCCTCAGACTTACAGCTAAACCAGCAAAATGATGATTTTTTAAACAGACAATAACTCAAAATTCGCCATTATGGCGCTTCGTTAACACAGAGTGAGACCTTATTCATCATATACTTTATTTGATGTTGTGCTGATATGTGGTTTGGCTGACATGAAATTTGGCTACGTTGCGAAAGTCAGTCATACGCTTCAATATGTTGTACACAATTACAGTGATGGAAGTGACTTTGTATTTTAAGTATGTACAATTGTATATAAATTTTTAAAATAGTATTTTGTTACCCCTCTTCTGAAAACCTTAATAGAGAAGTTCCCTTAAGCCTATATATGTAAGTTCTAATAATATATATCCAGGTCGCGAATCTGGGGAACCGGGTTTGATCCCGACCGACGTCAAATATTTTCAGTTTTAAATGGCACAAAAGCCGTGTTCCTTCGGGCTGTGATTCGCAATCTAAATTATAAAAGTGATCATGATTAAGAAGAATAATGTTTTTACGTTTCCTATTCGTTATCCTCACTTTCTCATTTTGTAATCACTAGACAACCTTCCCCCTTCCCCTAAGAATCAACCTTTTTGAGTGACTCAGATGGATTCAGTTCAGAACAAATTAAAAATATACTATTTTGAGCGCAGAAATTTACGAATGTGGGGTTTGTGGCATTAAGGGAAATACGATTTTCCTACAAAAGCGTGTAATGAACCACACAAAGATTAGTTTGAAATAAACATACTTCATATTCCTTATAAAATAAAATAGGATAGTTTGCAATAGTCTGCATATGAAATTGACATTTGACACTAGATTGTGTTGTTTTCTTGCTATAATTTTTAAATCCTGTTTCAATAGGATCACGATTAAATTAATCAGGATTCACAAAATCACAATCACAACCTTCTACCCAATACAATTTATCTAAAAGTGAGGTGATGATGATGATGAAAGTTTGAAGAACTGCTAAAGAAAAAGATGACACAAAAATACGCAAAGCACGACGTATAGCTCTGAACGGGATTGCTGATTGACGCTAAAAGCTTAGCAGCAAATTTATTCAATCCTCCCACAAGTTGTGCGTTCACTACAGAATTAAACTAAAGAAGAAGCAACTGGCAGAAGCTGTAGTAAACTAAAGAAAGAAAATAACAAAAAGTAACCACATAACTTTTGTGAGGATTGTTAACTGAAGTTAAATAACAATTCGCGAACGCGACGTAAATAACTGCAGAAATTATCTTCGCAAAACCATACGCTCAACATCCACTCTGGGGTAGGTAAGGTTAGGATTGTGTGGTTGTGTCTAGGGAATGAAATGGAGAATGAAAATGAATCCCAAAATTGTTAGTACGTGAATATACCCGAATTATGAATAAAAAATCTGATGTGGCCAGCACATTACCTTCCGTCAGTTATACGAAAATTCTACCAGTGAACTGTTACTGGTAAACAGCTGTTTATCAGGTTATAGCTACCGGAATCGATATTTTAAGAACGCAAGTGGTAAACAAGGTAGATCCATAACCTATAAAAAATTTGAAAATTTGAAACAGGTTAGAAATTTGATATAGTTAACAAACTTTTAACGCTCGCGCTTCGCTTTGCATGACTACCTTTTTTTGAGATTAGATTCTTCATGAAAAAACGGTAACTTTTTACCACTCGTGTTTTCGAACATAGTCAGTAGATGCGGTACCTACCGGTAGAATTTTCGTAAATGCCTTTGTATTTTCTATAAAATCCATACAGAAAGTTCTTTGCAAAAGATTCTCAATTTCTTGTATGTACATTACCTTTCGACAGTTATATGTATTTTACACAAATTCCATACAGAAAGTTTCGAACAAAAATATCCTATATTTCGAGGTTTCGATTAAAATTATAACACAAATATACTATGAATATGTCAATTGACACTGACATCTTTCAATCAGAATTTTCTTAATATAGTAGCTGTTTCTAGCATAGCTAATTTATGAAATTTAATTTCTTTATAATTTTATAACTCTATATCCATTTAATATGAAGTATAAAATGCAGTCAAATCGTATAGAGAATAAAATGTTCTTTAATATTTATAATAACATTAAATGTGAAAAAATGATATTTAACATTGTTTTTTCAAGAAAAACTGTTAGAATCTTCAAATGAAGGTACTTCCGGTTGACCAATTATAAACAAAATCTAATCAGCTCTTCAAATGGATGCAACGAAGAGGAATACGAAAGAATTATAATTTTTGGAATTCTAGTATTAGAGTTATCGCAGACAAAAATTTTGTTACATACACACACACACACACACACACACATACACACATATACACACACACACACATACATACATACACACACACACACACACATACACACATCACCGTAAAAATAGTAAAATCGTATTCTAGGGACCTTAAAACGTGCTTATTCATTAAAAACTCACCACCGAATATTTTGACCAAAGACAATACCTTTCTTACCTAAAGGTGACGGAAGGTAAAAAATGATGGTGCTGAACTAAAAAAAAATTGATAGCAAAACACTGAAAAAATTAAAAGAAATAAATCTGGCTCACAAAACATGAGTGCACGTTTATTTTTTTATATGAGAAAACTCTAAATAAAAGTACCAAAAGAAAAATATAGCAAAAGTAAGTAAACAAATCAGGAAATACTCGCAGTACAATATCCTACGAAACAAACGAAAGTGGTAAAAAACCAAACTTCGTAAAATACTACCAAAAAGAAAACGACTCTAAAAACGTGCACACACTTGCAGCTGACCAAGAAGCTGCCTGACTAAGAAGTGGGACCAAGAAGAGTGAGGGACGCTAAAACAAGCGTATTTATGCTTGCAGAAAAGAACTGAATATAGTTAAAGAATAATAGGATTGTACAAAATTATCAAAAGACAGGGGTGAGCAAAAAGTAGCCGTAGTCAGTCATACGCTTCAATATCTTGTACACAATTACAGTGATGGAAGTGACTTTGTATTTTAAGTATGTACAATTGTATATAAATTTTTAAAATAATATTTTGTTACCCCTCTTCTGAAAACCTTAATAGAGAAGTTCCCTTAAGCCTATATATGTAAGTTCTAATAATATATATCCAGGTCGCGAATCTGGGGAACCGGGTTCGATCCCGACCGACGTCAAATATTTCCAATTTTAAATGGCACAAAATTGACCCCTGTGGTGCACTCTCCAGGCCAGCAATGAGTACCCGTGTATAAGCAGATTGGCACACCCAGCAATGGGCTATAAGCCGGGATGATATATTTATTTATTATTATTATTATTGAGGAAGTCAGTCATACGCTTCAATATCTTGTACATAATTACAATGATGGAAGTGACTTTGTATTTTAAGTAGGTACAATTGTATATTAATTTTTAAAATAATATTTTGTTACCTCTGTTTTGAAAACCTTAATATAGAAGTTCCCCTAAGTCTATATATGTAATTTTTAATAATTATATATCCATTAATTAATATGGAAGTCAGGACGCCTTATAAACTTCACGGAAGTGACTTCTTAACAAGTGCCTATATATATATATATATATATATATATATATATATATATATATATATATATATATGTATATATATATATATATATATATATATATATATATATATATATATATATATATATATATATACGTATTGAGAATTCGTCACTGTTTTAATTATAATTATAACTTTTGTAGGATTTCAGTGAAAGGGCATGAAAATAGAGCTCGTTTCTTGATTATTTCATCTAGCTTTCGGATTTATTTAATCCTTCATCAGGATGCTGTAAAATTATACATCAATGTAACAAATAGTAGTTAACATTTAGGTATGCAAACTTACAATAATGTGAAGTTTAGTTATAACATAGCTTCATTGAAAAATATAAAAATATATAGGTACAATTTTGGTCTGCCTGAAGCACATACTACGTAGTTCTTCTCTCAACAGGTAGGGGGTTGCAGATGTTACTGTGGTGGGGGAATGGCGCTGAATTCAAAACGAAGAAGTTGGGAATAGCAAATAGATGTCACGATCAAGAACTTGTTTGGGTATTATTATTTTGTTGTTGAGTATTATTGTTTTTTATTATATCAAATAGGTTTGTGTATATAGCGCTCAAGCCATCTATGTCTGTTTTTTTATTAATTGTGTGGGGTGTATTAAATATATGGTACATTTCTAAAAACGTTCGTTTTTGATAATTTGTTTCTGTATCTAAAATTTTGATATTTTTATAGTCCATTGTGTGTTTTTCATTAGTGACATGTAATGAAAGTGCCGATGCATGGGGTTTAATTTTAGTGTCACTTTTGTGTGATGTTATTCTACCGGACAATTGGCGTGATGTTTGGCCAATGTAACATGAATTACAGTCTTTACACGGGATGTTATAAATGACGTTTGACGCTTGAAATGTGGGGGTTGGGGTTTTGACTTTAGTGAAAATATTTTTAATAGTTGTGCAATTTTTATTGGCAATTTTTATAGAGTCATCTTGAAGAATTTTTGTTAGTTTTGGGGTCAGCTCTGCAATGTACGGCAACGAGCAGTATTTTTTACGATTGTTGCTATTAGTTTGGGTGATATTATTGTTTTCGGGGGTTTGATTTGGGCTATTGAACAGTAAGTTGTTAAGTAAGTTTTTTGGATACGCATTTTTAAGTAGTATATCCCTCAGCCTAGTCAGATTTTTGTGGTGGAGTGAAGGGTGTGAAATTTTTAGTACGCGGTGTTTTAAGGCAAGAACTACATTAATTTTGGTCTGTTTGGGTTGTTGAGAATAATAATGAATATATCTTTGTGACGATATTGGTTTTATATACCAGTCTAATTTCAAATTTCCTGTATTATCTCTAATTATTAATGTGTCTAGAAAGGGAAGACTGTTATTAGTTTCCATTTCTAGTGTGAATTGTAAATGTTTGTTGTACTGATTGAATGTATGAAGAATGTGTTCAACTCCATCCGCTGGCACTGCAGTCACAATGTCGTCTACAAATTTTTTTATGAACGGAAGTTCGAAGTTTAATTTGGATATACAAGTATCTAACAATGTATCCATTATATATTGAGCAACAATGGGGCTAATTATTGCTCCCATTGGGCTGCCTAGAATCTGTTTGTAGAACTTTTCATTGAAAACGCAGTAGCTGCTGTCAAATATGAATCTTATGAGGTTTATGAATTCTGTCTGGTTGAGGGTCGTGTTATCGGAGATGGTATCCCATTTCGCTGTTATACTGTCAATAGTAGTTTCAATTGATATATTACTAAATAGGGAAACAACGTCTAAACTAATGAGTATGTAGTTTTTCGGAATTGTAAAGTTATTTATGAAATCAGCAAATTCAAATGAATCTTTTATATAGTAATTATTATTTGTATTGTAGGATACCGTTAGAGTATCAGTAAGATATTGGGCTATTTTACTGTTAGGTGCATTAATTGATGATATGATAGGTCTAAGTGCTAGGGTGGGTTTGTGAATTTTGGGTTTGCCGTAAAATTTGGGAGCTGTAGAATTATAGATAGTTAAAGTTTTTGCAATATCGGGGTGTAAAGCTTGTTTGTTTTTCAGTTGAGAAATTAGTTGGTTTGATTTTTGTTGTATAGTATTAGTTGGGTCGCGTGTAAGTGGTTTGTATGCGTTGGGATCATTTAATATTTCCAGGGATTTTTCTTCATAGGTGCTTTTGTCCATAATACATGTTACATTGCCTTTATCAGATTGTATTACTATAAGATTTGGATTTTGTTTTAGGAATTTTTTTGTAATATTATAAAGGTGTGTGGTATAGGAGTTTTGTTGTGTATTCTGGAGGTAATTAGTAATGACATTTGTGGCTTTTGCTCTACATACATTTTTGTTATGTTCGTCAAAATTAGCAATGATATATTCAATATCGCTCAACAATCTCCGAACACATACCTGGTTTATTGCAGGAGCTATACAGAATTTTGGGCCAAGGCCAAGTAGTGTTTTGACTTAACTGGGAATAGTCTGAGAACTGATGTTTTTAAACCATTTCGGTTGTGTTCGTAGTTTGCTGCGCTCTATTGAAATCAATTTATTTAATTTGTCTATGTTAGTTTGTTTGATTTTATAAAATTTTCTATTGAATGATATCTGTTGTTTTTGTTTGAAATTTTTTAAAAGATATGGCGGAGTTGAGTTGAACTCACACACCTTTATAATATTACAAAAAAATTCCTAAAACAAAATCCAAATCTTTATGGACAAAAGCACCTATGAAGAAAAATCCCTGGAAATATTAAATGATCCCAACGCTTACAAACCACTTACACGCGACCCAACTAATACTATATAACAAAAATCAAACCAACTAATTTCTCAACTGAAAAACAAACAAGCTTTACACCCCGATATTGCAAAAACTTTAACTATCTATAATTCTACAGCTCCCAAATTTTATGGCAAACCCAAAATTCACAAACCCACCCTAGCACTTAGACCTATCATATCATCAATTAATGCACCTAACAGTAAAATAGCCCAATATCTTACTGATACTCTAACGGTATCCTACAATACAAATAATAATTACTATATAAAAGATTCATTTGAATTTGCTGATTTCATAAATAACTTTACAATTCCGAAAAACTACATACTCATTAGTTTAGACGTTGTTTCCCTATTTAGTAATATATCAATTGAAACTACTATTGACAGTATAACAGCGAAATGGGATACCATCTCCGATAACACGACCCTCAACCAGACAGAATTCATAAACCTCATAAGATTCATATTTGACAGCAGCTACTGCGTTTTCAATGAAAAGTTCTACAAACAGATTCTAGGCAGCCCAATGGGAGCAATAATTAGCCCCATTGTTGCTCAATATATAATGGATACATTGTTAGATACTTGTATACCCAAATTAAACTTCGAACTTCCGTTCATAAAAAAATTTGTAGACGACATTGTGACTGCAGTGCCAGCGGATGGAGTTGAACACATTCTTCATACATTCAATCAGTACAACAAACATTTACAATTCACACTAGAAATGGAAACTAATAACAGTCTTCCCTTTCTAGACACATTAATAATTAGAGATAATACAGGAAATTTGAAATTAGACTGGTATATAAAACCAATATCGTCACAAAGATATATTCATTATTATTCTCAACAACCCAAACAGACCAAAATTAATGTAGTTCTTGCCTTAAAACACCGCGTACTAAAAATTTCACACCCTTCACTCCACCACAAAAATCTGACTAGGCTGAGGGATATACTACTTAAAAATGCGTATCCAAAAAACTTACTTAACAACTTACTGTTCAATAGCCCAAATCAAACCCCCGAAAACAATAATATCACCCAAACTAATAGCAACAATCGTAAAAAATACTGCTCGTTGCCGTACATTGCAGAGCTGACCCCAAAACTAACAAAAATTCTTCAAGATGACTCTATAAAAATTGCCAATAAAAATTGCACAACTATTAAAAATATTTTCACTAAAGTCAAAACCCCAACCCCCACATTGCAAGCGTCAAACGTCATTTATAACATCCCGTGTAAAGACTGTAATTCATGTTACATTGGCCAAACATCACGCCAATTGTCCGGTAGAATAACATCACACAAAAGTGACACTAAAATTAAACCCCATGCATCGGCACTTTCATTACATGTCACTAATGAAAAACACACAATGGACTATAAAAATATCAAAATTTTAGATACAGAAACAAATTATCAAAAACGAACGTTTTTAGAAATGTACCATATATTTAATACACCCCACACAATTAATAAAAAATCTGATGTGGCCAGCACATTACCTTCCGTCAGTTATATGAGGTATTTACAAAAATTCTACCGGTAAACTGTTACCAGTAAATAGCTGTTTATCAGGTTATAGCTACCAGAATCGTTATTTTAAGAACGCGAGTGGTAAACAGGGTAGATCCATAACCTATGAAAAATTGAAAATTTTAAACAGGTTAGAAATTTGACGTAGCTAACAAACTGAGCAGAGTCCTACTTCGAACACATTTCCACTTACCGCGCACGCTTCGCTTTGCATCACTACCTTTTTTGGACATTAGATTCTTCATGAATCCGGTAATGTTTTCGAACACAGTCGGTAGATGCGGTATCTACCGGTAGAATTTTCGTAAATGCGTAGGTATGTATTTTCTATAAAATCCATACAGAAAGTTCCTTGCAAAAGATTATAAATTTCTTGTATGTAGATTACCTTTCGACAGTAGTATGTATTTTATACAAATTTCGTACAGAAAATTTCGGGCAAAAAGATCCTGACACAAATATACTACGAATATGTCATTGCACTTGACACTGACATCTTTCTGTTTCAATCAGAATTTTCTTAATATAGTAGCTGTTTCTAGCATAGCTGGCTAATTTATGAAATTTAATTTCTTTATAAATTTATAACTCTATATCCATTTAATATGAAGTATAAAATGTAGTCAAATCGTATAGAGAATACAATGTTCTTTCATATTTATAATAATATTAAATGTGAAAAAATGATATTTAACATCGTTTTTTCAAGAAAAACTGTTAAAATCTGTAAATAAGGGTACTTCCGGTTGACCAATTATAACCAAAATCTAATCAGCTCTTCATATGGATGCAACGAAGAGGAATACGAAAGAATTATAATTTTTGGAATTGTAGTATTAGAGTTATCGTAGACGAAAATTTTGTTACACACACACATCCACACACACACACACACACACACACACACACACACACACATACAGACATCATCGTAAAAATAGTAAAATCGTATTCTAGGGACCCTAAAACGTGCTTATTCATCAAAAACTCACCACCGAATTTTTTGACCAAAGACAATACCTTCCTTACCTAAAGGTGAGGGAAGGTAAAAAACAGACATAGATGGCTTGAGCGCTATATACACAAACCTATTTGATATAATAAAAAACAATAATACTCAACAACAAAATAATAATACCCAAACAAGTTCTTGATCGTGACATCTATTTGCTATTCCCAACTTCTTCGTTTTGAATTCAGCGCCATTCCCCCACCACAGTAACATCTGCAACCCCCTACCTGTTGAGAGAAGAACTACGTAGTAAAACTTGTGCTTCCAGCAGACCAAAATTGTACCTATATATTTTTATATTTTTCAATGAAGCTATGTTATAACTAAACTTCACATTATTGTAAGGTTGCATACCTAAATGTTAACTACTATTTGTTACATTGATGTATAATTTTACAGCATCCTGATGAAGGATTAAATAAATCCAAAAGCTAGATGAAATAATCAAGAAACGAGCTCTATTTTCATGCCCTTTCACTGAAATCCTACAAAAGTTATAATTATATATATATATATATATATATATATATATATATATATATATATATATATATATATATATATATACAGTGTGACGTGCACGCGACGTCGTCCTTCCGCAAAGGGGTGAGGAGTCCGGCTTCTCAGTCGAGACGGGGGGTTCGTAATTTTAAATGAGGGCGCCACACCATTCTGAGCAGTGCGCTCACCCAACCAAATGGTGATGGCCGTCAGGACACGTGACCTTGAAACGTAAGTGACCCAGGGACTGCGACTTGGGACAAAGATGGCTGAAAATGCTGAAGACTGGAGTGAGAGTGCGGAGGTAAGGTTGGTTAAATAAAAGATCCGGTTGAACTTAACTATTTGGTTCACTATTGCAAGAATTGTACACACATGTAAAAAAAATAATAATAATAAATATAAATGTGAAAGGCACAATGTCTCGGCGAAGTTAGTCGTAAAAATTGAGTTCTCGGTAATAAAATTGGAGCACACGGTGTCCGAGCTTGATACCTACTTGCGCGATGACAAATTAACAAAACCTCCACCTTGAACTGTCCGTAGCGCGCCCTCCTGGGCACGGACACCCAACGCACACCTAGCGTATCGACTTCGCGGACTACAGGTTGATCAACCGAGAGGCGAACCGGGTGTCCGGAATTAGGGGTACGCGGAAAAACAGTGCAACGCGATCGGTGAGTACCAACAATGTACCAATAAAAGGAATGCACAATCAAAAGTAGCAAGTTCAAGACAAAATGTCCCCTTACAAAAGTACAAAATACCATAAACAAAATATAAATACTTGAACTCAATTGCTCAGAATATACCACTAACATTTGACTGCCAACTCCATAAAATTGCGCTCAATTTTGACAATTGTTACTCTAAATACTACAATCAAATAGTTACTTAACATTAACCAAAAAAAAATTGTAAATGAGAGTTCTTAAAAAAAAATCCTCGTAAATAAATTTTAAAACCAAAATGACTCAAGTTTACTCAAGTTCTAAACGATGCGCACAAATTTCAGCAAACCAAAGTTATGAAATGTTACACTTAGCTGCACTCTGCCGTAACGAAGAATGGACCGCAAGGGTAGATGGACTGGAACCTTCCTCAACTCTCACTCTGTTGCGATCCTGGTGGTCTGGGCGAAGAGAAACGGGGTGAAGGCGAGCTCCGTCTCGAACCCTTCGAGACGCACGTAGATGAAAATAATCACTCGACGATGCCTTCAGCCCTTGGCGGGATGGTGGAAAGTCTATAGAGGTTGAGACACGAACCACGGGCACTTAAACTGATCCCCACATGGGAATTCCGACGCAGGTTATCCAAAATTAACCGAAGTCACCCAAAACCGTACAACGGAATATGTAATTCGGCGAACTAATCCCCCAAACACGGGTAATAATCAACTAGAATATTTAACACTCGACCGAAATTACTTAAAAGCGCCGTAAGACTCGCTACTCAGAAAACTCTCGCCAAAAGATGCCCGTTCACTTGTAACGACTTACACCAAGTGCCCGATTTTTTTTCACTTAAGACTTGTAAAAATCCGAATATTCAAAGACGAAAAAAGGAGAGAGAAGATATTCAACCTTGCACTTAAAGTACACCCCAAAACTATTTAAATAAAACACGAAATATTACATTCATAATTTTTAATATAGGATAGGGTTAATCTAAGGATAATAGGATGGTTGAATCATGGTAAGTAATTGCCCTAAATAATTAAATATAATTTACTTATTTGCAATTCAACTTTAAAATCTAACATAGTGTCGCCACCTGGCGGCATAACGAAAAACGACACGGGCGGTCAATCCAATGTTACTAATAATTAACAAATGTCAAACTGTAAACAAATGTATAAAATAAAACTGAATATAATAAACTGAAAATGGAACTATTTAATTTTGAAACCAAAGAGCTACAGGGTTTAAGAAGAAAAACTGAGTAAGTGAATTTAATATAACTGTGAAATAATTAATGATAAATTTATTAAAACAAAGTATACTATTTTAGGTTAGAATGCAGATACGCGGACAGGAATGGATAAAATGAGGAAATTAGGATGAAGGACAAAATTAGAACGTAACAACAGATACATTACCATGGGGTTATAATAATAATAATAATAATAACTTCAATGTAATAAAATAAAGAGTATAATGTATTTTTAATACAATGATTACAGTCTATTTTTTACCTTATATTACCTACATTAATTGAAAAATTACAGCTGATGGGGTGATGATGGTACTTTCTCCTCAACAAATACAGCCTCATCCTCCACGGCTGGGAGATCTAGAATTTGTGGGTACTCATTCGTGGTGTCATCCACCACATCTTGGTCTAAAAACCAATCACTCTCATCGTACATCATATACGATGGGGAATGATGTGGTGGTGACTGTGGAGGAACTAGGAATTCCTCTTCTTCAGTCGGAAGTACCTGCAGAGGAACCATGTATTCACGTTGCCCCTGTTGTTCTGCAACCCCAGCAGGTTGCCGCTGTTCAACCAAATAATTGAAAGCTGATAAGACAGCTATTTGGCTGTCTATGACCTCATTGAGGTTGGCGACGACTCTGCCGAGGGAATCAGTTAAATTCTCAATTGAAGATTTCAAATTTTCAATTTTTGTTTGCTGCCGGTCTATTATTCTGCTTTTTTGATATAACACACTCGGTTCCACTTTAGACAGTGTTACTATATAATCCATTATATATTGCTACAGTTTATATATCAATGAATTAGTATTGTAAATTTTTTATTTATATTACAGTCTGACTTACACTTACAGTCTGAACAGTTGGTTGGATTTGTTGTTCCAGGTTGCAGCATCGTGGTATATATACTGTTTAACTTGACCACTTTGACATTTAGCAGTTTAACTGGATATATCTAGAAAAAACTGTATATGAACGCAGGTTCAGACACGTTGATACCAATTCTCAAAGGTTATCCACAGCTAAAATTTTTTTGTTGATTTCAACTTTTTGTCAGTTTTTTATTAAGACTACTACTAACTTGTTTCAAGTTTATACAGTTCTCAATACAACCAGTTCGCAAAGGTTATGCTATGCTGATTTAAACTTTTTGCTCCCATAATAATCCTATATTAATAGTTTGGGTATAAGGAAATAAAAAATATTAATACATGTATTTATAAAAATTTATTGTATTATATTAGTTTACATTATAATGCTTAAATGATTATATTGTGCGTACAGCACTAGTTAATGGATTAGATCTAACAATTCTATCATGCAAAATTAGACAGTAAGCGGTAGTTTCTTCAGGGATATTTTCACTTGTTTCAAACTCAAGACGAATATCTACAGCTCCTGATTTCAGTGTCTCATTTTGATGCGAACAATTGATGACAACAAAAGGCGCAATGGCTTTGAACTTATCTGGAGTTAGTACAGGTTCATTTTCCTTTACGTAGTATGATTGTTGGAAATGTGCATACATTTCGTATAGTATAGCAAACTGATTGTTATCAAAATTCAAATTTAAATTATCATGGGGATGCGTCTCAGAATTTAAGTATAATTTCATGTTTGTTAATTTACAGTGATCAAAATAACTACTGCAAATTTAATTGTATAATTATTTATTATAAAGAAATAACAAACATAAGTGACCACAGTTAATATCATTATACGATTGAAATATATCGTAATTATATTTTATATTACAATTACTAAAGTATGAGACCAGCTCTTTTGGAGGTTTGAAGTTACCAAAACTGTCAAAGTATACAACATTATTACCAATTTTTTTATAAGCAACCCAGTGTGTACCATCACCGTACCAATAATCTAAATTGACAATTCCACACTCATTATTGTTCGGTTTATGTGGCAATTTATTTCGCATAAAAACTCCTCGGAAATTAAGGATCTTTAATTTTTTTATGTACTTTAATAAATCAAAGTTGGATAAGCTCGTTTTGGTAACTTTATTGGAAGCTTTTTTTTCGGCTTTCTTATGTACAATCCTAATCCCTTCTTACATGGCTTTATATATAATCCTTCACCCATTGCAATTTCTTCCATAGTTTTATTATGACGTTGTTTTCCTTTAGGTTGTTCAGCTGCTGCTTTCGCGTCGTTTACCGGTTTGGCAATACCAGCCGCTCCTCCGCTTAGTGCACCCAGCGCACTTAGTCCGGCAAAAATTGGTGCTAAAGGTAGAAATCCACCTTTTTTTCGGAATGGCTATAACACGTGGTTTGTTCACTTTTCTTTTTATGTTCGTCACTGTTTTGAATGCTATTTTTTGAACTTATCTGGAGTTAGTACAGGTTCATTTTCCTTTACGTAGTATGATTGTTGGAAATGTGCATACATTTCGTATAGTATAGCAAACTGATTGTTATCAAAATTCAAATTTAAATTATCATGGGGATACGTCTCAGAATTTAAGTATAATTTCATGTTTGTTAATTTACAGTGATCAAAATAACTCATGTGTGTTTTATTTTTATTCTTTTTCTTTGTTTGAAAACCAACAATTACAAAACGTGGTTTTTCTAGCTGTGTAGCAGTTTTTACAGCCCATGTATGTTGACGAGATTGTTGTAACAGGGGATACTCATGCAATTCCCAACTTCTGAAAGCAATCTCAAGTTCAGCGCTTTTTTCAATATATTCCATTAGCATAAGACGTTCTGCATCTGCCACCGCAAAATGTGGCATTTTCCATAAAACTTTTGTTAAATTAACTTTAATTTATTCAGTGTCCGTTTCGGTGTAAACTGCATTTATGTCAGTATTACTACGAATAAGAACTAATTCTTGACGTAAATTTAGTATAATATTCCGAAAATCTTCTGCGAAGCCCAATAACATACGAAGCGGGATACAAACATTAAAATGTCCATTCGATGCATGCACAAGTTTGCTGGAAATATTTTCTAGCGGTGACCATCCTGCATTCTGCAAACGTAAACTTTTGTTTGTGTTGTATGAAACATAGCTTTTTATAGTTGACGTTATGCCTGGGTTTTGAACACGATCTATTATAACTCCACCAATTTCATACCTAATCTCATCAAACAGAAAAGATATCCCATTATTGATTAGTTTAGCTGTTGTCGGAATAGTATTATCTGCTTTTAATAGTTGGCCCTCAATATACAGCAAACTGTTCCAGGGTAATGTATAAACGTCTTGCTGTTGGATTGGAATTCGAATTTCATCATTGTTGTTTAATGTGGTAGATGCATATGGTTGGTGTGTATGCTTTTCAGCATTAACAATCGAATTATCAAACAATGCGCGCTCACTAACATTTAAGAAGTTTGCACTCATTTTATGTTACGAACGCAAAATATATAATTGCTACACTTTAAAACGGAATTAAATTTTATTCTTATCCAGATAATTACTGATGTAGTAAATTGGCGCCTTTTTTTGTCTTTAGTTTTTTTTTGAAACTCAATTTTTATTTTTTATATGATACCTCAAGGTCTCTAAATAATCACTAATTGATTGCAGATATTTCAAGTTTTCAGGTGTTAACTGTTCGATGGATTTCGGTAAACTGGTCCGCTTTACTTTACTTCGCAAATTAATATATGGTAGCCTACTACTGACATTCCTACTATGGTTATACCTCATCACCATTTTACACCTTTTTTAAATGTAGTCTTAACGTGATGACTTCTCCTCTGAAATTGACAAGTTCTCCATTCTGGTCAAGTATTTTAACTGTTATAGAACTAATGATACTTGTAATTATAGGTAAATAAATAATATTTTTCGGTGTTTCATCTATTTTCTCACCAGGCTGCGCATTTGGAAAAAATTCATGAATAATATGAACCTGATCATTATTTTTAAAAGAGCCGCTTACTAAATTACATTCAATGCATATAGCATTTACTTTAAAAATATTTACTATATGATCAGAAATATAACCTTTATCTGCTTGCAAAATTTTCTTTTCAAAACCAAGAAGGTCACCGAAAGTATCACTCTTAGTAAAATCTATTTCTTTATTGGATTTTATTTCACACTTAAGCGTATTTCTATTTCCTTTTATAAATAAAAAGTTACCTTTTTATATTTTGCGTTCATAATGAAGTCATTACGATACGCAATTGCGTATCGTAATGGCCTTCATTTCGATACGTAATTTTTTGTTTTAGACGGTTGGTACTAGATGACGTTTCTTTAACCCATTTTTACCTAATTTATTCTTAGTTAATTGACAATTCATTTTTATAATATAATGTCGAAATTATTATTATTTTTTTATTTAGGGAAGATTATTTACATGAAAATGTACAAATGGTTACAAATATAATCACAAATTGAGTAAGTAAATGTTATTGTAGAAGGCGCAAAATAAAAAAAAATAGTATAAAGAACTCATTTTATAAGACTTCCTTTCGCACTTGTCAATTAGAAAACTCGCTGACGCTCGTTTTCTAAATTTTGACGCGTGCGAAAAAAACATGTCTTATAAAACACGTTCTTTAATATACTATTATGTTTCTGCTCTACTTGTTTACGTAAATATCTATAAAGATCGCTTACGTCATAAACACCAGTAGGCACTTCAATTATACTATTATCAAAGTAAAATTTATTATTGTTTTTATCAATGTTTGGAACTGAATTATAGGACTCAAAATTTATCAAACCTAAGGAGTAATTAGAATTATCGTCTAATTCAATAAGGGGATAAATAGTTGACGTTAACACAGATTCTCGACCTGAAAAAGTAAATGTGTACTCCATGATGGTTCAATAACTACTGCAAATTTAATTGTATAATTATTTATTATAAAGAAATAACAAACATAAGTGACCACAGTTAATATCATTATACGATTGAAATATATCGTAATTATATTTTATATTACAATTACTAAAGTATGAGACCAGCTCTTTTGGAGGTTTGAAGTTACCAAAACTGTCAAAGTATACAACATTATTACCAATTTTTTTATAAGCAACCCAGTGTGTACCATCACCGTACCAATAATCTAAATTGACAATTCCACACTCATTATTGTTCGGTTTATGTGGCAATTTATTTCGCATAAAAACTCCTCGGAAATTAAGGATCTTTAATTTTTTTATGTACTTTAATAAATCAAAGTTGGATAAGCTCGTTTTGGTAACTTTATTGGAAGCTTTTTTTTCGGCTTTCTTATGTACAATCCTAATCCCTTCTTACATGGCTTTATATATAATCCTTCACCCATTGCAATTTCTTCCATAGTTTTATTATGACGTTGTTTTCCTTTAGGTTGTTCAGCTGCTGCTTTCGCGTCGTTTACCGGTTTGGCAATACCAGCCGCTCCTCCGCTTAGTGCACCCAGCGCACTTAGTCCGGCAAAAATTGGTGCTAAAGGTAGAAATCCACCTTTTTTTCGGAATGGCTATAACACGTGGTTTGTTCACTTTTCTTTTTATGTTCGTCACTGTTTTGAATGCTATTTTTGCTGCTGCATTTAAATCATTTGAGGAACTTACAGCTTTTCTTGTTTTTTTAACATCACGAAACGATAAAGCACCACCTTTTCTTCCTGTTTTTGATTTGCGAATTCGGTTGCAACCCGTTCCCATCTCAACTTTAGCTTTCATAGCCCCAGCTACACCCGAAGCAGTTAATTTTTCTTTAATAGTTGCGTTTTTAGATTTAAAACGTTCAACAGCTTTTTTAGCTAGCAATTGATCAGCCTTATGTCTGCTTGTTAAATTATTATTATTAGAGTATGCTATATCGTGTTGCTTGCAAGCCTCGTCAAGTTCATTTACAATACGATCTCCACGTAGTAATCTTTTGCGAAGTTTTGTACCTGGTCCACAATAGTTGTAACCCAGAATGTGCAACTCAACTGGTAGCTTATTAATTACCGTGTTAAGTAAACCTCCACCCTTTTTGACCTTCAATAATACACTGCGGTGAGCATTTACTTGCGTCCGCATTTTATAATTATTCAATGAACTACAGAACAAATAAAATGAAATGATTTAGTATTAATACCTCAGTATTAAACATTATGCGTGTCGTTAAACAAGCGCAGTCACTTAATGTTAAAAATTATGATTTTGATTGGGGGAGGAGAAAAACTACGTCATAGTGTTCTACTACCATCTACAGTAAGATGTCTAGTCGCAGGCCCCTCTGGTTGCGGAAAAACTAATGTATTGATAGCACTTTTGGAACATCCCAATGGATTTCGTTTTGAGAATATTTGCATATATTCAAAGTCCTTATACCAACCAAAATATATGTATTTAAAAAATTTACTGAAACCCATTCATAATGTGGGTTACTTTACGCATAATGATTCTACTGATATAGTAAAGCCAAGTGATGCAAAATATAATTCGGTTTTTATATTTGACGATGTAGCGTGTAACAAACAGGATATAATTAGAGAATACTTTTGCATGGGTAGGCATAAGGGTCTTGATTGTTTTTGTCGTATACACGTATACCCAAACATCTCATTCGTGATAATGCTAATTTTATTATTTTATTTAAGCAAGATGATATGAATTTAAAACATGTGTATGCAGACCACGTAGGGGCAGATATGACGTATGAGCAGTTTAAATATATTTGCTCTTTTTGTTGGTGTGATAAATACGGATTTTTGGTAATAAGTAAAGAGAATAATTTATATAATGGAGGATATCGCAAAATTTTTGATAATTTTATACTTATATCTGATAAATAGAATAGAAATGTTTGTTTATATCTCATTCATTTATTAGAGCTTTAACTGTTAAGATCCAAGTGTTAAAAGTTATTGCAACCAAATATAGTTGACAAAATTTGTTTAGCTGTTTATCTCTTTAGCAGTCTGTTTATCTGTTTATCTGTTTAGCTGTTTATCTGTTTAGCCGTTTAGCTGTTTATTTGTTTATTTGTTTAGCTGTTTAGTTGTTTTTAAAGTCTTAGGTTTAAAATGAGTAAACGTTCAAAACTTGATATTATAAAAACGCGAAATATTTTTAGACAAAAATTAAACGCTTTAAAACAAGGTCATGTCGAAGAAGAAGTATTACTAGAGAAATCATATAAACTTGTTACACAAACTCTAAAACAAATAGCTACTAGTTTGCAAAATGTTAAAAAAGAAAAAGAGGATGTTAAACTTGAACCAAAGGAAGAAAAAAAAGAAAGTTTTATTAATACATCAGCTTCATCTTTACCACAACCAAAGTTTTTAGAAACTAAAGTATTAGCTCGGCATGAGCCTGAATTTGATTATGACAGTTCAGATGATGAAAATTTATCTTTTGCCGATAAAGCAATGCAGGAAATGGTGGAACATCCATCATTTCAAACTTATTTAGAACAATTTCATTCATTACCAAGACAATACGTTGAGGAAATGATTACCAATCGTGGAGAATTTGATTATAAATCTGGTATACGTCATGATCCTGAAACTAAAAAATTAAAAATGGGGAATCAAGAAGTAGCAATTGAAGGCAAAGACATGTTAATTGGAAACATCCGATATGAAGGAACCCCTGGACTTTATGAACTTGTCTTTAAGAAACATCCAAAGGGTTTTAATAAAGACGATGAATGGAATTACAAAGAAATGTTAGAACGAACCAGCGCGCACCGTAGACATTATTTACCAGCAGAACAAATTCAGGGGAACAGATCGTGGAAATATCAACATATAATTGGTAAAGCTTTTGAAAAACCGAGACACCATTCTTGGGCTGGTGAAACCAGAAGGAAAAAAGTTGGAAAAGGACTTTTTATGAATTTAAATAATAAAAAGGTTGACTACGTTTACTGGAACAATTCAAATGAACTTGTTGATCGACTACGATTATTACTAGCATCAAAAAAAGTTGGAAATACGAACCACAATAATGAAATAATTTCTATAATTGAGGAATTAAATGAGGCTAACATCCTCGCAAAACGTTAATTACAAGATGCCACTCGATAAGTTTGGACGTCATGCTGACAAATCTCGGGCTTATTATGATGATTTGGATATTAATTTGGATGATGACGATTACTTGAATATACGAAATAAACGCATTATTCATGTTGCGGCATCCATAGACGATACTGACGCTGTAAATAAAAAGTTTGTGGAAGAATTAGCAAAAATCATGGATAAACTTAATGATTATATTAGGACGGCTGAGGATAATATACAAAAAGCCAATAAAATAATACGTGAGGTTACCACTGATATTGAGGCGCTATTTAAACATTTAAATATAAAACAATAGTCATAAAGCTCATATCTTTCATCCTATATGTACAGTTTTAAATTATGTCTAAAATTAAACGGTATATTATTGAGGAATTGCATAAACAAAGTCGTGTAAAATTTAAAAGGAGAAGAGTGATTATTAAAGGTTTAGACGAATTGTTTCAAGCAGATTTAGTAGAAATGATTCCATACGCTAGAGAAAATAAAGGTTATCGCTATATTTTTGTGGTACTTGATGTTTTTTCAAAATATGTATGGACTGAAGCATAAAAAATAATACTAATGAGGAAATAAGTAAAGCTATGAAAAAAAATTTTAATACAGATAATCGCATACCAAAGAATTTACAAACTGATATGGGAAAAGATTTTTATAATAAAGCTTTTCAAGAGTTAATGAAAAAAAATCAAGTAAACCATTATTTTACTTTTAGTAATAAAAAAGTCAGTATTGTTGAACATGTAAATCGTACACTTAAATCCAAAATGTGGAGAGAATTTAGCTTTCACGGTAATTACAAATGGTTAAATATTCTACCTAAAATTGTTGCAAAATATAATAATAAAAAGCATAGTACTATTAAAATGAAACCTATATATATATATATATATATATATATATATATATATATATATATATATATATAAATAAAAAATCTCTTTTAAATAACGTTTATAATCATATAAAAATTCTTGAAAAAATCGCTCCAAAATTTAAAGTTGGTGACTATGTACGTATTTGCAAATATCGTGCTGCATTTCAAAAAGGATACACACCAAATTGGCCAAATGAAATATTTAAAATTAATAAAATAAAATTAACAAATCCAGTTACATACATACTCGTTGATCAAACTGGTCAGCCAATTCAAGGTGGATTTTATACTCAAGAGCTTCAAAAAGTTATGTATCCTGATGTATATTTAGTAGAAAAAGTACTAAAACGTAAAGGGGATATGGTTTATGTTCGCTGGCTTGGATTTGATAGCAGTCATAATATCTGGATTCATAAAAACAACGTTGAGTAGCTGCAAGGATTTCACAAGGACATCAACGCGCCCGCGTGCTTTCCTGCATCTGTATATAAGCCTAGCTGCTCACTGTATTCAACGTTCATTAGTAAAGTTAGTTTCATAGTATTCACAATGAATTCATCGTCGTCGTATATTGTTGATTTGCAAGGTTTTAAATTAAACAAAAATAATAAGTTTATTTGTAAAGAAATCGCTGTCTTAAATATTGAACATGGCGTGTATAAATCCAGAATATTTGCCCCTCCAATTCCATGGACCGATTTGAGCAATAAAGATGAACGGAGTATTCAGTGGTTAACAAGAAAATATCACAACTTAGAATGGTGTAGTGGGCAAAAGTTGTATACGAATTTGGAAACTACTTGTCAAAATCTCTTGGAAAATAGTTCAATGGGTAAAATTTATGTAAAAGGAGAAAAGAAACGTAAGTGGCTTGAAAACTTTATGTATAATAAAGTTATTAATTTAGAAAATCTTGGTTGTCCTGCATTATCCAAGTTAAAATTACCGGTACAAGTAGACTACTGCAATTTGCATATAAATAATTGTGCAGTACGAAATGTTATATATTTACACAATTAGTTCAAAATGCGTTTTAATATGTTTGAATCATTCAAAACATTTTATGAAAATGGAGGCATTCTACACTTCATTCTAGAAGAAGAAATCGCATGTCTCTCAAAAGAATTCGTAATGGTTTATGCCGACAAACAAATTCAAGGGGAATGGTCAAAATTTCCATATTCTTAGGTAACTGATAAACAGTTTCAACAATACCAATGTTGCTGGGACCACTGGTCATCTTGTGACAACAACGAAGAAGATGAAATAGGTGTATCATTAATTTTAAAAAAAGATTGTAATATATGTAAAAATTGAAAATGTACTGTTTTTAATCGCAAATAAAAGATGCGCTAAATATATTTTTATTATTTATTTAAATATTCTTTCCTCCTTATAGACATACCCATTCCTGTTGTTTTTCATAATCTAGGTGGTTATCTGTTATTGGAGAGGTTGCTTGCATGAACATGTGCGAACCTTGAAATAGCATGAAAACCTGGATACAAGTTTGAACAAGCGCGTTCCCACACACCTTGGAAACTTGTTTCAACATGCGCGAAACTTGAAACAGGTTATTGGCTTGGGAACTTGTTTCGACATGCGCGAATCTTGAAACAGGTTATTGGCTTTGGAACTTGTTTCAACATGCGCGAACCTTGAAACAGGTTATTGGCTTGGGAACTTGTTTCAACATTAGAGAAATGTAGTTGTTAACCTTGAAACAAATGACCAGAGTGCCTCAACAATACTAGTATTGTTGGGCTCACTGTTCACCTTAGGATAGGAGAGGTGCATAAATAATATTTAAAAATTGTAAAATTTTAATTTGAAATGTGTTAAATATAATTTCGTTATTATTTATTTAAATATTATTTCGTCACTGATAATAACAAGCGATTTTTATTAATAAAATATTCTCAAATCTCTGAAATATAAAAATAAAACACTAACATATTATTTATTATACATTTATTTATAAAAGAAAGAATACAACAATAATATTACAGGAATATAAACACAAATATTACTCATTACTACAAACATTAATACTATTAAAAGTAAAATCCTTTTTTTTTGCTCTAAAGCATAACTTATAATTGGTGAATATTTTAATTTTTTTAACTTAAATCGTTCACGGTCTCTTGCATGTTGCTCCCAGGTTCCTTTTCGAGCATCTTGATACGCAAATGTCCATACAATCATTAGATGCACTTGTACCTCCTCTTTAAATGTTACACCACGTCTCATACTAATTATTTTTCTTTAATATTTAGTAATATAAATTTATTGTTTAATTTGTTTATTTTAATATGTTTTAATATTACTTTGTAACTTTTTTAGTTCACTTAAATTCTATATGAGCAGTTTTATTTACTTTTCCTTAAAAAGTAATGAACAGTTTCCCCTCGGCTGCAAGTTCATTCAATTTCTGTAAATCTTCCGTTGTAGTTTTGTTGAAACGTTCTCCCAAAAAGGAGTTGAATTCTTCAAATTCAACTAAAATTCGCTCACCATATGTAGTTTTTTTCTGTTTCAGCGATAAAACTTTATAATTCAGGATAACTTATAATGCTGCAAGGTTACGAAGTTCTTTCAGTGATACTAGTTTGTTTATGCCAACGACAATAGTAGATGAGGCCATGTTTCCTGATGATGATGTTTTGCGATGATATTCTCTGCAACTGTTGTTTTCAAAATATTGTATTGGTATATAAAGGAATTCTCAGACATGCACAGGAGCTTCAAATATATTTTTTTTGCGAACTTGTCTCAACTTGCGTTCCCATGCAGCTATTTTTACCTTCCGTCACCTTTAGGTAAGGAAGGTATTGTCTTTGGTCAAAAAATTCGGTGGTGAGTTTTTGATGAATAAGCACGTTTTAGGGTCCCTAGAATACGATTTTACTATTTTTACGATGATGTCTGTATGTGTGTGTGTGTGTGTGTATGTATGTGTGTGTGTGTGTGTGTGTGTGTGTGTGTGTGTGTGTGTGTGTGTGTGTGTGTGTGTGTGTGTGTGTGTGTCTGTGTGTGACAAAATTTTCTAATGCGATAACTCTAATACTACAATTCCAAAAATTATAATTCTTTCGTATTCCTCTTCGTTACATCCATGTGAAGAGCTGATTAGATTTTGGTTATAATTGGTCAACTGGAAGTACCCTCATTTGAAGATTTTAACAGTTTTTCTTGAAAAAACGATGTTAAATATCAATTTTTCACATTTAATGTTATTATAAATATTAAAGAATTATTTATTCTCTATACGATTTGAATTCGTTTTATACTTCATATTAAATGGACATAGAGTTAAAAAATTATAAAAAAATTAAATATCATATATATTAGTCAGCTTTGCTATAACTTTGGAAACAGCTGCTACATTAAGAAAATTCTGATTGAAAAGTGTCAGTGTCAAGTGCAGTTGACAGTATGTTTATGTTATAATTTTATTGGAAATATAGGATCTTTTGTTAGAAACTTTCTGTATGGAATTTGTATAAAATACATACAACTGCCTTAAGGTAATGTACAAGAAATATAATCTTTTGCAAGGAACTTTATGTATGACATTTATACAAAATACATAGAACTGACGGAAGGTAATGTGCTGGCCACATCAGATTTTTAACTATGGCTTCATTCGAGTGAAGTTGATATCCTTGAAACCAGTATGAACAAGTTTAAACCAGCTTGGTTTTAAATATTTAAAAAAATTGTCGCTCTCGCAAACGTTCAATATGGTTGTAAAAATCATCAGTATCAAAACCTTCATAATACAATATTTTTCGTATTGATCATCAGTTATACAGAACTTTTCATTAAATATCATAACAGCATTTTTCCATCTTATTTCATATTTTCTAATATTGTATATAGGTTCTAATTCTCCTAAAGCATGATTGCTTGTTAAATAATTTATATTTAAACCTTCGATATTATCGTCCACTGGAATTGGAAAAAAAAAATAAACCAAACTATATAATTTAAGTGCTGATAAATTTCTAAAAAATTTGGTGTTTTTTCGCATTTTGCTAAGTTTATTAAATTTAGTGTGTAAATATTTAAAAAATTTAAAAATATTACTAAAAACAACACTGTTTCGTTCATTTTGCTTGCAAATAATCTCTGCAACTAATATATCAGAATATATACGCAGCGTTAGCAAAGTTGGGAACCTTGAACAGGTTATTGGCTTGGGAACCTTGGACAGGTTTAAACACGCGCGTTCTCATATTGCGGGCAGAGTTGGTAACCTTGAACAGGTTATTGACTTGGGAACCTTGGACAGGTTTCAACAAGCGCGTTCTCATGTTGGGAGCAAAGTTGCTAATCTTGAACAGGTTAGTATCCCTATTGGTTTGGACAGGATTTAACACGCGCGTCGAAACCGGATTCCAGAGCAGGGTGGGGAACCATGGCGGGGATTGGGACCAATGGAGATCGCTTACGGTGTGACGTCACGACCAATCAAATTCCAAGATCTAGGTGGTGGTGGTGAAGGGTTTCCAATGGGAGAGCTTACCAGATGGGGTTCGTGGGGACCGGCGTCAGGGTGGGGTTGGTGCGGGGGTCGAGTCCAGGTCCGGTGGGGTCCGCTGATGGCGGAAAGCGGCGTATGAGCCGTGGGCAGCCTTGAACCAGGTCACCTGGACAACACAAGGGTTATTTGAGGTAATTTGAGCCAGAAACCCCACTGTTCCTCTATTAACACGTAAATCGCTTAGAAAATGCATTTTCAAGTGATTTGGAGACATGTTTTTAGAAACGTTCACGGTCTGAAACGATGTTTTGTATGTAGACTTTGGAAACATATTCTATTACCTGTACATTCTAAGGCACTTGGTTATACATATATACATAAAATCACGCATTTCCCACTTAGTGGGTTAGCACAAACCCGAAAGAATAAAAAAACATCATAAAAAAACAGTCTCTCTTTCAACAACATTCTTACTAACCTGACATCATCGGTACAACATATATTCCTCACTCTTAACATATTAAAGTGACCGAATTACGATAGCATAATACCGCAACCGGACCACAATAACAGTTACGAAACAATCATCCTTCGCCACACATTCCTGTCTAAGCACACTTCTTTCGCCTCGGCCACATTCATAATCGCATTCATACACGCTCTTCTTTTCTTCCCACTCGGAAACTTTGTCTCTTTTAGTACCTTATCAATCACATCCATCCACCTACACACTGGGCGACCACGCAATCGAACACCCTCAATTTCACCAAGATATATACGCTTTACAAGACGTTCACTCTTCATTCTCTCCACATGACCAAACCATCTCAACTGGCTCATTCCTACTCTCTTAACAACATTCTTCCTAACCATACATTCTTCATACACCAAATTATTCCTCACGCAATCCCGTCTTACATATCCACATACTCCACATAAATATCTCATTTCCACGGCAGTCACTCTCTTTTTATACTTTCCCGTCCATGCCCAACATTTGCTTCCATACATCAAAGCAGGCACTAGCACTCCATTATACACACTTAAACAAGCTTTTCTAGATACGTTTACGTTTCGAGCAAAAGTACCGAGAGCACCCATTACCTTACACCCCGCACTCACTCTCCTTTCAATTTCTCTATCAATTCGACCATCCCTTGACATCATGCTACCCAAATATACAAACTCATTTACTTGCTCCAGTTTCACTCCATCCACCAACACATTGCTCACAGTCACCAATTTACTCCTTTCAAATACTAACACCATCCATTTCTCTCAATGCTCTCCGCAAACAACACATCCATATACAAGTTAAACATCCACGGAGACATACCACAGCCCTGTTTCACACCAACAATTGTACGAAACCAATCATTCAACCTACCATCTATTCTTACAGCAGCCTCACTACTCTCATACAATGCACGAATCGCTCCCAGCAAGTTTCCATTCACGCCGTACTCCCTGAGTACATCCCACAAAGTATCTCGAAGAACACTATCATACGCCTTTTTTAGATCAAGAAAGCCACAAAACACCTTGTTCTTGTCAAGTGACTTCTCGTACGAAGAGCAAACAATTGATAGACATATCCCTTCTCAGACAAAAACCACCCTGAACGTCACTATTTTTTGAAATTGTTATGGTTCGCACCTTATGAATTAAAACCTTACCAAAAGTTTTCCAACTACACTCAACAAACTTATCGCGCGAAAATTCGTACATTCACTCGAACTGCCTTTGCCTTTCAATAATGGACAAATAACAGCTTTTTTACAATCATCAGGAACCATGCTACGTTTCAAACAAAATCGAAATAAATAAATTAATTATTCAAATACTTTCTCTCCCCCATATTTCAACATCTCATTTGTAATCCCATCCAGATCCGCAGCTTTACCATTCCTTACACGCCCCAATGCATCACATACGTCACTTTCATCTATATTATAATCATCTTCTTTATCATTTTCACTACCAGTTTCACTACAATCGTCCCTCTTAATCTCACCTTTATACAAACCTTTAAAATACTCGCACCATCTATTCCTCACACCTGATTCATCCCACAATAACTCTCTATTCGCACTTCTCACAGCTTTCACAATTCGACCACTTCCACTCCGCATTCTCTTCACACTCAACCAAAACAGTCGCTTATTCGTACTAAAATCATTTGTCAATCTTTCACTCAAAAAGTCATCAAATCGTTTTTTACTTTCTCTCACCACTTGCTTCACCCATTTATTCTTCCTTCTATACTCTAACAAACATTCTTATCGCATGCGGCCAGGCGAATCCTTAACATTTAAAAACTTCAAATATGCTCTCTTTTTCTCAGCAATCGCTTCTTTCACCTGATCATTCCACCATGCATTTTTCGGACGAGACCGTAATCTGCTTTCACCACAAACTTCTTTTGCGCATTTGAGGAGCGAATCATTAAATTTCAACCAAACTTCATTTATATTACAATCATATTTGTAGTATATTCCGTAACTTAACCGCGGTGACCAAGGTTCTGGTTATGCGTTCCGTAATGTAACCAAAATATAATTTCAGGATCGCGGTTCAATTTCGGAATGTGGACCAGGACGACCACAATTTTTTTTGTGGTTGTTGTGGGCGTATTCTTATTTCTTATAATATAATAAATAATATTGTATAAACATATAATTACTATACACTATATACTGATATGTATAATATTTACGTTAGTATAAGGATAGACAAAAGTTATGTTGTCACTTATTTCTAATGACGCGGTGGTTCCCTGCTTTACCGACACAAATTAACCAAGATGTTCCGAATCACAACCATTTTTCAGTGACCATAACTTGATCACTTGAACCATAACCACGGTCGTGGTTAAGTTACGGAATATACTGTTAGACTCACATTCGGGCAAGGATTCATTCAATCTTTCAACATACTGCACTCTAACATCTTCATTCAAAAGAGCAAAGGATTTTACGCGAAACATTTTCCCAGAACATTTCACCTTCTATCGCCAAAATTTATTCAACCGCATTCGCGATTCAACTAAATAATGATCATTCGTATCCAGTTCAGCGCCTCGTTTCACACGCGTATCTACTACCATACTCCTCAATCGTTCATCGTAGACAACGAAGTCAAGCACACTACGTTTATTCTGAACCACATTCTCGTAGGTGTATATGTGAGCTAGCTTATGTTTAAAAGTGGAATTCGAAATCAATTACAGTATTTACCGAATTCCAAAACTGATCTTTTTCAAGGTCATTTTCAGAGTCTGTTGAACCGTAAGCGAACACAACGAAGATTCGTATATAGCCTACATTGAATCTCATCCAAGAAACTCGCGAAGAAGTACAGCCATAACTTCGTAAAAACGACTTCATTCTTTCACTCACAAGTATACCTACACCACGCTTTGCACGCTCATTCTCACGAACGCCCGACCACAAACAAAATATGCCTTCTGCTTCTTCCTCATAACATCCTTTCCTCATTGTCTCACTTACACACAAAACATCTACACTGTACATTCGCATTGCATTCATCAACTCATTCTCTTTCCCACTTCTGACATTCCACGTCCCCAACTTACACTCATCATACATTCTCCATTTACTCTTCATCTCTATTTAAATAGATAATATAGAAAAGAAAGGCAAAACGGGTTTTTTCGGTAACGCAAGAAGTCAAAGCAGCTTACCAGGCTCGTCCTTGACTGAAGAATAACAGATTAGAATAGACAACCTTAAAATATCCTTACATTACCATTTCGTTTCTCCTTTTTATTATTTCTCAAATTTAGAATCTTTTATGAAATTGTATAAGTATTTAAATTTATATATGTCGAACTGTCATAAAAATAAAATAAAATATCACGTTACCACCTAACGTATAAATACATTGATTTTTGTAAAATATAAAATTATAATATATAAAATTAAACCTAATATCTAACGCAAATAAAATATAATACTTATCTGAATAACTCTGCCGCAACTGATAACGGGATGACCAATAAAAGGCTAAAATAAAGCTTCGTTTAATCAAAAAGGGCCGACAAAACCAGAGCTGACAGAAACCAGTCAATCTTGTTCCACAGCACATTTTTTTATTAAGGGTACAATGAGACAAAATACACTGATTTTTTTGTGAATAAAGGCTTTTGGAGGCACTCCGTGGTGCACTCGCCAAGGCAGCTAAAGTGCCGATTTGAACTATGGAAGTTACTGCAAAACACGCCAAAAATACGTAATTTGCTTAGCAAACGCATTTTCATGTGATTTGGAGACATGTTTTGAGAAACAGTTTTTACATCATATTTGAGCGTTTCACGGTCTGAAACGATGTTTTTCTAGTAGACTTTGAAAACATATTCTACTACCTGTATATTCTAAGGCACTTGGTTATTTAGGGTACAATAATACAAAAGACACTGATTTTTAGTGAATACAAGCTTTTGGAGGTACTCCGTGGTGCACTCGTTAGCGCAGCTAGAGTGCCTATTTGAGCTATGGAAGTTACTGAAAAACACTACAAAAAACTTAATTTGCTAAGAAAATGCATTTTCAAGTGATTTGAACACATTTTTTGAGAAACAGTTTTTACATCATATTTGAGCCTTCACGGTCTGAAACGATGAATTTGTATGTAGACTTTGGAAAGAAATTCTACCAGTAGTTTCGATGCCACTAGGATATTTAGGGTACAATAAAACAAAATTTACTCTTATTTAGAGAATACAAGTGTAACGATTTGGCTCATCTTAATACGAAGATAATCCAACCGTTACAATTTGTAAAATAAACGCTTGGAAATTAAATTGTAAAATGCAATGTATAAATTTCTGTTTTATTTTGTTAACATAATTTTTGACGTTACATTTGCTTGAAATACAAAACTAATAATGTTTTTGTTGTCAGCTGTTCCGAAGTAACCTCGGAACAGCTGATCAACAATGGTGGGAACTAACGTGGCGGATAACTTGATAAAATATAATATTTAGAAGTTTACTTGATCCGCCACACAAGCTTTTGGAGGAACTCCGTAATGCAATCGCCACCGCAGCTAGAGTGCCGATTCGAACTATGGAAGTTACTGTAAAACACTCTAAAAACACGTAATTCGCTAAGAAAATGCATTTTCAAGTGATTTGGAGAAATTTTTTGAGAAATAGTTTTTACATCATATTTGAGCATTCCACGGTCTGAAACTATGTTTTTGTATGTAGACTTTGGAAACACATTCTACATGTAGATTCTATGGCACTTGGTTGTGTAACAGCTACGTGCGTGAACTATAAATTTTTGTAATTCAGTATTTCCTTCGAACGAACGTTGTGACTGTTGCAAACTGCTGACATGCGGCTGGTGATCTTTTGTCGAATATTGGAGAAAAGCGGAATATTGCCAGTAAAAGTGTTTACATGGTCAATTGAACTAGCCTAGGAAGTATTCGTATCCACAATCGAGAAGGATTCTCAGCCCGATCGTGGAGGCTAACAGTCGTATAGTTCTTTCAATTATTTCTTATTATAATTCGGTTTAACTTAGTCGTACTATTTAAGTTTTACGCGTAATAGTTGTGCTGAATTTTAATTATAATTTATTTATTTTCAAAAAAATACTTAAATTAATTGTGCATCAACCCCGTCAACTCCTTTCCAGTGTCAGCACAGGCCAGCGTTCTGACACAGCTAAGTATAACTTTATTGATATTTTTACTGTGTCTCTCTGCGCTTTAATTTAGTACGTCAACGAGTGTGCTTTTCACTACACTATACGCACCCTCCGTTACAATTGGCGCAGTCTGATAGGATCTAGTAAAGGACTAATTTGGGCTTACTAGATATAACGTGATCGACTGAATTTATTTAAGACTAAAACAAAAACTGTAAATATGGTTGACCTAAACGATACACCCACAACGACAAGTACGACTACTGTACAAACCACTCCTGTAACTACGACGGTTGTATTTACAACCACAACAACAACGGCAACGGCTGAGAATCCGACCGCTCTTCCAGTTACAAATGTCGCCATGCATCCTTATTATTATCCTTATTATACCGCAAAGCGTGGTCCATCACGTGTACCTCTATTGGACATTCATCTCGCACCGTTTTCATACCACCTTTCAAATTTACCTAAGCTGTACATTCCACCATCCTCGAACGAACAACCTGCCCAAACTAGTTCACCATCAGCGAAGCAAGCTTTTACCGACCCAACATCCATGTCCGCCCTTAAAAGCATTGATACCTATTCCCGTGGACTTGACCTAGAAGTCTTCCTTGATAGCGTTGCGACAGTGACAGACTGTTACAGATGGACAGATAGTCAGGTAGTTACAGCGATAAAATTAAAAGGTGAACCCCAAAATTGATTGTATTCACTGCCGGTAGACAAAAGATCAACCACCATGACAAAAATGCGCGAATGGCTTGTAAAACTTTTTGGAAAAAAGACCGATTTTTCAATAGCTGAAAAGGATTTTCTCAAAATTTTTCGAGAAATGGATAACAATCCAAAAATTTGCTTTAAGATTAGAAATTGCGGCAGCTAATCTTTTCCGGCGTCTAATGACGACATGACAAGTTTACGCAGTCGCATTAAATGTGAAACCATGATGATAAAGCAATTTTTTGTGGGTCTCGATACCAAATTGGCAAACGAAATTAGTAGAAATTAACGTTTTGAAACTGTAGGGGAGGCGTTGCCTTACGGGGAGCACTGCCTGGAGGTTTTAGCTCGTTTATATAAAGAAACTAAAGCAGATGCTCATAAGTTCATGTTCGTGCGGTCACTGCTCCACAACACCACGCGAAACCAACATCTACACCGTCGCGTCCTTCTCAAAAGTCACCGCCAAAGAAAAATTCAGTTTTACGTACTGACCAACGAAACCACAATATAAGGGGTCGTTGCTTTAATTGTGGTAGTACAGACCACATATCTAAGAAGCGTCCGAGAGAAAAGCAAGTGTTATGTTACAACTACGTTAAGGTAGGTCATCGCTCAGATGACAAAGCGTGTCCTTTAAACTCAAAGACTGTCTCGACCGCGACCCAACGTCAGGCAGAATAAACGTCGCTTCATTGTTCCACGGATCGCTGATACAGGTAAAATAAAATTTGTAAAGTTCAAAATTAACGAGATCAAAAGTACGTTTCTCATAGATTCGGGTGCTGCCGCATCTTTTTTGAAATGTAGTGTAGCTGAGAAACTAAATTTGTCTATCTCACCCGCAGATGATGTACTAGTAGACGTTTCTGGGAACCAATTGACTAGTAATTGAGTTACTAGTGTGGAATTTGCATTCGCCGACCGACGGACTGATCGGAGTAGATTTTTTAGTTCAGAACAAAGTAGTCATTGATTTTGGAAAAAATCGATTCAGAGTAGAAAATTAGTAGGCTCAAATAATTTATATGAGACTCAGGATCAATTTGTTAGTAACGCGATTTGCAATATTGTTGATGAACAAAATTGTAATCAACCCTGTCCGGATCCTGTACCGCCAAATTTAAATTTGAGAGCACCGACCGAAGACTGCAGTACAGAGGCGCATATCACAAGTAGTGATGATTCGGCGTGTACTGACACTTTTAACATAAATAATTTTTTTTGTACGTGTTAGAGGCACAGTCAAAATTCCTGCGAGACATAACGCTGTCATTGAACTCGCGCTTGATCAGCGGATGTCTGATATGACATATGTAGTAGAGCTGGGTGACCTCGACATGTCCGGTATTCTAGTTGCACGAACTATTTTTCGAAAATTTAAAAAAAAGGCCCTTGTTAACATTCTAAATGTCAATAATGAAGATGTAGTTATAGCAAACAGAACACCAATCGGTTTGGATGTAAAAGCGGAAGTGCAACTAGAAGTTGAGGCACAAAACTGTAAAAGTATTAATACCGTGAATACAACAAGTCAGCATATATTTAATTTATCAGATTTGGAACAGGACAATTTTTTTAAAAATAAATATGCTGATGTATTCAAACCGAATAACGCACTGCTAAGTAATACCACACTCGTGAAACATCGTATACACACAAGCACTGATGTCCTTGTGGCGCGCGCCCCTTATCGCGTACCTTTTAGTCGCCGCAAAATTATGAAAGAACTCGTGGAAGAAATGCTCGAGAATAACATTATTCAACCATCGATTAGTCCTTACTCCGCCCCAGTAGTCTTAGTAGAAAACAAATTGAGTAACGGTGAAAGTTCCTTTAGGTTTTGTATTGATTATCGAGAATTGAACAAAATTACAAAACGTGATTATTTTCCTATTCCAAAATTACAAGACACCCTAGATCAACTTGGTAATGCCGTCCGTTTTAATACTTTAGATTTAACAAAAGGTTACTGGCAAGTAAAGATGGACCCGCCAGATATAGAAAAGACAGTTTTTTCTGTACCTTGGAGCCATTTTGAATGTAATCGAATGCCCTTTGGACTAATCAACAACCGAGCACGTGGCAACGACAAATGAACACTGTTTTGTCTGAATTAACAGTTACTCACTGTTTTGTATATTTCGACGATATTATTTGTTTCAGCTCCGATAATTTAGAGGAACATATGGGAAAATTAGAACTCATATTTGATCGACTTCGAGATGCAAATCTCACTTTAAATCCCCATAAATGTAAATTTATGATGAGTGAAACAAAATATCTGGGACATATTGAGAGTAAAGATGCTGTGAAACATGATCCAGATAAAATAAATGTAGTAGAACAATTTCCTGTACCCGCGTGACGTCACAGAAATTAGATCATTTTTGGCTTAAGTGGATTTTATAGACGTTTTATTCCAAATTTTGCAAAAAATAGCTCAACCGTTAACAAGTTTGACAAAGAAAAATAATAAATTTTCTTGGTCGATCGAAGCAGTCACCGCATTTAATTATTTGAGAGATTTGTTGTTAAAATCGCCTATTCTAAATATCCGAATTTTTAAAAATCGTTTATTTTATGCCCCGACGCTTCCGCTTACGCCGTAGGTGCTGTGTTATGTCAAGAGTATGCTGGTCATGAGTCGCCAACTCGCTGCGGCAGAACGTAACTATAGCACGACCGAAAGAGAGTGTCTTGCCCTGGTATGGAGTGTAAAACATTTTCGTGATTATTTGTATGGTCGGAAGTTCATAGCTTATACCGATCATCAGCCTCTTAATTGGTTAATGAATACTTTCGAATTATCAAATAGATTGATTAGATGGTCATTACTCTTATCGGACCATGGTTTTGAAATTCACTATCGCCCCGGTGAGAAACATTCCAATGCAGACGCTCTTTCTCGTATCAAGCCTGTACGTACCATGTTTCATAACAAACAATGCAAGCCGGTGATATGGGATCGTGACGTCATGAAATCTGAGTAGAGGAATGACACGCAGATTATGACGTACCTAGATAAAATTAATGGCGAACCCAACGGTGATTTTTATTTAGACGTTGATGGTTTAGTGTACCGTAAATCGGACGATGAACGTTATAAAGACCGACTGGTAGGGCCCGCTAAATAAAAAAAATTCCAAAGTCTTGCCACGATTCACCTCTTTCAGGCTACTGCGGGACGGAGAAAACATTTGAAAAAGTAAATTCACGGTTCTTTTGGCCAAACTTCGTCCCGATGTAAAAATGTATGAAAAGACATGTGTATCGTGTGCACAAAGGAAAACGTATCCTCATTTAAAGCCCGCGCCTTTGAAAACTAGTTGGTCTGCTAGTAACGATTGACTCAGCAAATAAATACATCTTAATAGTACAAGATGCAGCTACACGTTATTTTGAGAAATTTCCTATAAAAGATCAAACAACCCTTACCGTTGCCAAAACATTTGTAAAAGGCGACACGGTACACCCAGACAGTTACTTACTGACCTTGGTACACATTTCGTTTCAAAGTTGTAACATACTGAGCATCGAACGATTACACACGACAGCTTTTAGACCACAGACTAACGCGAGTCTAGAACGTAGTCATCGAATGTTAAAGGATATTTTGTCGCATTATATCAATGTAAATCATACGGATTGTGATGAATGGCTACAATTTTCCGTTTCAGCATTTTATAGTAATTTTTATTCAATGGTAGGAGAAACTCCATTCTACGTAATGTATGGCCGCGATATAGAGTTACCGTTCGATGAAATATTTAGACCTTTAAAAACCCGTTATGACGTGGATATCAATTATGCTAGCGAACTGATCCAAGGATTAAAAATTGCGCACACTAGAGGACGAGAACAATTAGACAAAAATATCGATAGGGTACATTGTACTTTTAATAAGAAAAGTGCTGATGTTACTCTCAAAATCATGTTTATTTGTTTACACCAAGTGTGAAGGTCGGCACTAGTGCGAAGCTTGCAAAGAAGTGGACAGGGCCGTATCGCATAATTGAGCTGCGAGATGTAAATGCATTTATCAAAGAAATTTTTGGCCGTAGATAGATGACAGTACATGCGAACAGACTTAAACCTTGTTTTATGACTACTCATGACTCAACCTCCCTACCCTTAGTATATCACGAGAACGCGTCCAAGACTACTGAATTAGCTGGACAAGAGGGTATAACCCCTATTATCCCTTGGGCGGAAAGGCAAAAAGAAACGTTACCGGATTTCGGAATGAAGTAGGCACGAGCAACCTAACCATTCTATAGTTTCAGAGAGTAATTCCAACCGAAATATCACCCTAGGTACTGGAACATCCCGACCATCGACCAACACCACCTTGAATTCCACGACAACCATTGAGACATACTCGACGGCTGAGAAAGATACGCCTCCTCCGCTACCCCGCTACGCAACCCGAAGCCGCGGAGCCGTCTTTGACCACCCGTGGATTTGTTCAAATCGAATTTAAAAAGACCATTTAAATATAAAATGTATTTAAGTGTTTTATATTGTGTGTGTTAAGTTTGATATGTTGGCTACGTGCTGAACTAATTGCCTTCGACTGTGAGGACCCGGATGTAGAGATATTAAAAATTTTGTTGATTGACGTACAGCCATGCAGGGACCCGAAGAAAGATTCGACGGAGATGACCACGAAAATCCAATTAGTTCAGGAAAGACGATACACCGAAGTCCATGTGTACAATTGCTTGATAACAGTGCAACAATTAATTGAGCACTGTGGTATGCACTCGCATACCAGTGAACTTTCAGGTGGCCTAGTCCGGTAAGTGCACCCCGTAAAGGCAGAACGCTGCCTGGAAGCTCATCGCTTTGAACACCTAGACTTAACAGGATTAGGGGCCGGTATTGTGCCTGGCCTAATCCACAACAGCACGACCGAGCTCTCGACTACCATAGCAGGCCACCTGTAAGCAAGTGGAAAATGTTCCGGTGTACGCTACACTCAGCAGGGCATCGCGTACGAAGATGTGGTCGTCAGCGCAGCCATTACCATATGACTGTCCGATTATACCGCCATAGCCGACGTCGGCCAGGGACCGTGTGCACTTATACGGACCTCTACTGCTTCGACGACATGGCTGGTGAGGTGATGTGGAACGCTAATGTCAATGACCGATGCTCTGCTGAGGGACTCGATGTCCTGTATGAAGGGATTGCCAACATCCTCACGTTGAACAAAACCGAAACGAAATTCGTCGTCGTCGAGGCCCATGATCCGGTTTTTGCACTTCGACTCGTGCAGCAGGGGCTGCTCTGCCACCAACCAGCTTGGCGCACCGAGCAGAACCGTCGGCTAATCATCACCGAATCCTCTCTTGATTTCTATTCCCGGAAATCTCGAAGAGTGAACCAGAACACAGACGTGATGGCTCAAGTTCTTAGTAAGCTGCTGTTTTTGGAAATAGCTTTCAAACATACTGAGGACCTTGTTTATGACGCCATCTTAAAAAGATGTCACCTCAAAGAAAACATCCTTAAAAATCATATCATGTTGGCCCTCGAAAACCCAGACATCGTGAGCGGCCTGGTGAAAGAAACGGCAGGACGTATGGGGAGAGGAATGGGTGAGGTTTTATATATAATTAAATGTAGCCCACGAATTTTAGACTTTAGAAAATCCTCATTTTGCTACTAAGAGCTGCCGATTACGTATAAGAATGAGAGCAAGTTCATGGCACCCATTACTCATATAATTCAAGATCATGGCACGCAGGTCGACTGTGGGAACCAACTAGCTGTAATGTACCACCTAGAGGGCAAGTGGTTTGAAGTTGACCAGGACCTGCGTCGCACACAACCAGACCCAATAGTCCTCGACGCCAACGATCCTAGCGAGACTGTCCCCATGACAAAGATTTCCCCTATCAGCGCCCATGGTATATATACCCAGCAAGACATAGACGCATTCCAGAAAACGCTGCTTTTCCCAAAGAACGACGTGCCTTGACAAACATAATGACGCGACGGGTGATAGGAGCAGGGACCGACGGACAAGACTTCCATCTACCAGATGTATTTAGCAAATATGAGTTTTTCAAGATGGCTTGGACTGCCGCCGCTGAAATGTGGGGATTCCTGTCCTATACTGGGAATTTATTCTCAAAATTTATTTCTTTATTTCATTAATTATCCAACAGGCAGTGCCCAATACAAGGATAATTTAGTACAAAAATAAAAAGCAGTAATGAATTACAGACAATAAAACATAAAAGATAAAAAAGAACATAGTACATATCTAGCTGAAAGCAAAAGAAATTTGTTTGACGTATTTAATTAATTTTTTGGACTCTAGAAAAAAAATATCGAGGCTAGGAAATTTAGACTGATAAAGAGAACACATCCTATGAATAGGGGAAGCAAGAAAAAGATTAGTACGAGCAGTAGGAAGGTAGAAAGTTGTAGAGTTTCTGGTTTTAATAGCAGGGACATGAAAGTTAAGTAGGGAGAGGCAGCGGGGATCATCAACACCACCATGAATAAGCTTGGATAGATAGAAGACAGAATTGTTTTCCCGACGTTCCATTAGACTGAGGAATTTAAACTCTCGAATCAGCTGTGCATAAGAAACAGAATTTTATAATAAATGTACTTTAAGAATTTCTTCTGTACTAACTCAATTAAATCTTGATGTGATTCATAAGAAGGGTTCCATATGATAGAGCAGTACTCTAATTTAGAACGTACGAAAGAATAATATAAACTGCAGATAGCAAAAATATTATTAAACGAACGAGTGTTCCTTATAATGAAGCCAAGCAGTCTAACTGCAGATTTGTAGATGACATCAATATGTTCAGCAAAAGAAAGTTTAGAGTTTATGCTCCTATACACGCTGTACCACGTCTTAAAGTACGTCGCATCCATTGCTTTGAATTTTTTCAGTTTGAGGAGAGCAGCCAACAACAAACCGCAACGCAGATGGTTTTTCCTGGCCAGCCTGTACGACGCTATGAAAAATTGATAATTGGTGTACCTGATACATCAACGGGAATCCAGTGCCGAACATCGGGTCATCGGTATCGTTATACCCAGGCATGCAGCAGGTTGCGTCCAAACCACCCCCGTACGCCAGTGGTCCTCCAGCCGATACAGATGTTCTGCGACAGCCCGTATCCTAGCCCGATCATGCTCGTAGTTGTAAGTTAGTTTAGTTGCAGTCCAAGGGTAGTTCAATTGACTTCGCTAGACTCAAATATAATTCTTTTATTATAGTCGAGTTTAAAGGGGGCGGCAATGTAACAGCCACGTGCGTGAACTCAAAATTTTTGTATTCAGTATTTCATTCGAACGAACGCCGTGACTGTTGCAAATTGCTGACATGCGGCTGGCGACCTTTTGTCGAATATTGGAGAAAAGCGGAATATTACCAGTAAAAGTGTTTACATGGTCAATTGAAGTAGCCTAGGAAGTGTTCGAATCCACAATCGAGAGGGATTCTCAGCCCGATCGTGGAGGCAAACAGTCGTATAGTTCTTTCAATAATTTCTTATTATAATTTGGTTTAACTTAGTCGTACTATTTAAGTTTTACGTGCAATATTTGCTCTGAATTTTAAATATAATTTATTTATTTTCAAAAAAATACTTAAATTAATTGTGCATCAACCCTGTCAACTCCTTTCCAGTGTCAGCACAGGCCAGCGTAGTGGCGCAGGTAAGTATAACTTTATTTATATTCTTACTGTGGCTGTCTGCGCTTTAATTCAGTATGTCAACGAAGGTGCTTTTCACTACGTCATACGCACTCTCCGTTACAGTTATTTAGGGTACAATAAGACAAAATACACTGATTTTTAGTGAATACAAGCTTTTGGAGGCACTCCGAGGTGCACCCACCAGCGCAGCTAGAGTGCCGAATTGAACCATGGAGGTTACTGTAAAACACTCTAAAAACACGTAATTCGCTTAGAAACGCATTTTCAAGTGATTTGGAGAAATGTTTTCACAAACAGTTTTTACATCATATTTTAGCGTTTCACGGTCTGAAACGATGAATTTGTATGAAGACTTTGGAAACATATTCTACCTGTAGATTCGATGGCACTTAGTTAGGATACAATAAGATAAATTACACTGATTTTTGCTGAATACAAGCTTTTGGAGGTACTCCGTGATGCACTCGCCAAAGCAGCTAAAGTGACGATTTGAACTATGGAAGTTATTGCAAAACACTCTAAAAACACATAATTCGCTTAGAAAACGCATTTTTAAGTGATTTGGAGACATGTTTTGAGAAACAGTATTTTCATCATATTTGAGCGTTCGCGGTCTGAAACGATGAATTTGTATGTAGATTTTAGAAACAAATTCAACGTGTAGTTTCAATGGCACTAGCTTATTTAGGGTACAATAAGACAAATTATCCTGTTATTTAGTGAATACAAGCTTTAGGAGGCACTCCGAGGTGCACTCACCAGCGCAGTTAAAGTGCCGATTTGAACTATGGAAGTTACTGTAAAACACTTTAAAAACACGTAATTCGCTTAGAAAACGCATTTTCAAGTGATTTGGAGACATGTTTTGAGAAACAGTTTTTACATCATATTTGAGCGTTTCGCGGTCTGAAACGATGTTTTTGTATGTAGACTTTGGTTCTGCCTGTAGATTCGATAGCGCTTGGTTATTTAGGGTACAATAAGACAAAATACACTGATTTTTAGAAAATAAAAGCTTTTGAAGGCACTACGTTATGCACTCGCCAGGGCAGCTTGAGTGCCGATTTGATTTATAGAAGTTACTGCAAAACTTTCTAAAACACGTAAGTCGCTTAGAAAACGCATTTTCAAAAGATTTTGAGACCTGTTTTGAGAAACAGTATTTACATCATATTTGAGCGTTTCATGATCTGAAATGATGAATTTGTGTGTAGACTTTGGAAACATATTATACCGGTAGATTCGATGGCACTTGGTTATTTAGGGTACAATAAGACAAAATACACTGTTTTAAGTGAATAAAAGCTTTTGGAGGTACTCCGTGGTGCACACGCCAGTAAAGCTAGAGTGCCGATTTGAACAATGGAAGTTACTGCAAAACGCGCTAAAAACGCGTAATTTGTTTAGAAAACGCATTTTGAAGTGATTTGGACACATCTTTTGAGAAACAATTTTTACATCATATTTGAGCGTTTCACGTCCTGAAACGATGTTTTTGTATGTAGACTTTGGAAACAAATTCTACCAATAGTTTCGATGGTATTACGTTATTTACACTGATTTTTATTAAATACAAACTTTTGGAGGCTCTCCGTGAAGCACTCGCCAGCGCAGCTAGAGTGCCGATTTGAACTATGGAAGTTACTGTAAAATACTCTAAAAAGAGGTAATGCGTTTAAAAAACGCACTTTCAATTGAATTGGAGACAAGTTTTAAGAAACAGTTTTAAATCATATTTGAGTGTTTCACGTCCTGAAACAATGTTTTTGTATGAAGACTTTGGAAACATATTTCACCCTTAGATTCAATGGCACTTGGATATTTAGGGTACAATGAGACAAAATACACTGACTTTTAGTGAATACAACTTTTGGAGGTACTCCGTGGTGTACTCGCTAACGAAGCTAGAGTGCCAATTTGAACTATAACAGTTACTGTAAAACACTCTAAAAACACGTAATTCGCTTAGAAAACGCATTTTCTAGTGATTTGGAGAAATGTTTTTAGAAACAGTTTTACATCATATTTGAGCGTTTCACGGTCTGAAACGATGTTTTTGTATGTAGACTTTGGAAACATATTCTACCTGTAGATTCGATGGTACTTAGTTATTTAGAGTATAATAAGACAAAATACACTAATTTTAAGTGAATACAAGCTTTTGGAGGCACTCCGTGGTGCACTCGCCAGCGCAGCTGTGTGCTGATTTGAACTACGGAAGTTACTGCAAAACACTCTAAGAACTCGTAATTCGTTAAGAAAATGTATTATCAAGTGATGTGGAGACATGTTTGAAAAACAGTTTTTGCATCATATTTGAGCGTTTCACGGCCTGAAACTTTGTTTTTGTATGTAGACTTTGGAAACATATTCTACCTGTAGATTTGATAGAACTTGATTATTTAGGGTACAATAAGACAAAATACACTTATTTTTAGTGAAAACAAGATTTTAGAGGTACTCCGTGGTGCACTCGCCAACGCAGCTATAGTGCTGATTTGAACTATGGAAGTTACTGTAAAACACACTAAAAGCACGTAATTCGCTTAGAAAACGCATTTTCAAGTGATTTGGAGAAATGTTTTGAGAAACAGTTTTTACATCATATTTGCGCGTCTCACGGTCTGAAACGATGAATTTGTATGTAAACTTTAGAAACTTATACCTGTAGATTCGATGGCACTTGGTCATTAAGTATACAATAAGGTAAATTACACTGAATTTTAGTGAATACAAGCTTTTGGAGGCACTCCGTGGTGCACTCGCCAACGCAGCTAGAGTGCCGATTTGAAACTATAGAAGTTATTGCAAAACACTTAAAACACGTTGTCCGCTTAGAAAACGCATTTTTAAGTGATTTGGAGACATGTTTTGAGAAACAATTTTTACATCATATTTGAGCGTTTCATACTGGAGCGTTCACGGTCTGAAACGGTGAATTTGTATGTAGATTTTGGAAACAAATTCTACCTGTAGTTTCGATATCACTAGGTTATATAGGGTAGAATAAGACAAATTAAACTGTTATTTAGTGAATACAAGCTTTTGGAGGCACTCCGAGGTGCACTCGCCAGCGCAGTTAGAGTGCCGATTTGAACTATGAAAGCTACTGCAAAACACTTTAAAAACTTTTAATTCGCTTAGGAAACGCATTTTCAAGTAATTTGGAGTTATGTTTTGAGAAATAGTTTTATACCATATTTGAGCGTTTCACGGTCTGACACGGTGTTTTAGTATGTAGGCTTTGGAAACATATTCTACGTGTAAGTAGGAGAAAATACACTGATTATTAGTAAATATAAACTTTTGAAGGCACTCTGTGGTGCACTTACCAGCGCAGCTGAAGTGCCAATTTGAACTATAAAAGTTACTGTAAAACACTCTAAAAACACGTAATTCGCTTAGAAAACGCATTTTCAAGTGATTTGGAGAAATGTTTTGAGAAACAGTGTTTACACCGTATTTGAGCGTTTCACGGTCTGAAACGATGTTTTTGTACGTACACTTTGGAAACATATTCTACCTGTACATTCGATGGCACATGGCTATTAAGGGTACAATAAGACAAAATACACAGATTTTTAGTGAATATAAATATTTAAATGCACTCAGTGGTGCACTCGCCAGCGCAGCTAGAGTACCGATTTGCACTATAAAAGTTACTGTAAGACACTCTAAAAACGCATAATTCGCTTCGAAAACGCATTTTCAATTGATTTGGAGACATGTTTTTAGAAACAGTTTTTACATCATATTTGAGCGATTCACGGTCTGAAACAATGTTTTTATATGTATACTTTGGAAACATATTCTACCTGTTGTTTCGATAGCACTTATTTAGGGTAGAATAAGACAAAATACACTGATTTTAAGTGAACACAAACTTTTGGAGGCACTCCGTGGTGCACTCGCCAGCGCAGCTTGAGTGCCCATTTGAACTATAGAAGTTACTGGAAACCACTCTAAAAACACGTAATACGCTTAGAAAACGCATTTTCAATTGATTTGGAGACATGTTTTGAGAAATAGTTTTTACATCATATTTGAGCGTTCACGGTCTGAAATGATGTTTTTGTATTTAGACTATGGAAACATATTCTACCTGTACATACGATGGCACTTGGTTATTAAGGGTACAATAAGACAAAATACACTGATTTTTAGTGAATACAAGCTTTTGAAGGCACTCCGTGGTGCACTCGCCAGCGCAACTTGACTGCCAATTTGACCTATAGAAGTTACAGCAAAACACTCTAAAAACACGTAATTCGCATAGAAAACGCATTTTTAAGTAATTTGTAGACATGTTTGGAGAAACAGTATTTACATCATATTTGAGCGTTTCACGGTCTGAAACTATGTTTTTGTATGTAGACTTTGGAAACATATTCTACCTGTGGTTTCGATGGCACTTGGTTATTTAGGGTACAATAATACAAAATACACTGATTTTAAGTGAATAGAAGCTTTTGGAGATACTCCGTGGTGCACTCGCCAGCGCAGCTAAAGTACCGATTTGAACTATGGAAGTTACTGCGAAACACGCTAAAAATAGGTAATTCGCTTAGAAAACGCATTTTCAAGTGATTTAGATACATTTTTTGCATCATATTTGAGCGTTTCACGGTCTTAAACAATGTTTTTGTATGTATACTTTGGAAACGTATTCTATCTGTAGATTCGATGGCATTTGGTTATTTAGGGTACAATAAGACAAAATACACTGTATTTTAGCGATTACAAGCTTTTGGAGGCATTTCGTGGTGCACTCTTCAGCGCAGCTGAGTGGCGATGTGAACTATGGAAGTTACTGCAAAACACTCTACAAACACTTAATTCGCTTAGAAAACGTATTTTCAAGTGATTTGGAGACATTTTTTGAGAAACATATTTTACATCACATTTGAGCGTTTCACGGTCTGAAACAATGTTTTTTTATTGTAACGTGGAACGCCCGCCGTGCCGCCGCTGTCGTTACGCCGTCGCCGTGTGTTTATTTATAGCGATGACGCAATCACGCTAGCAGCTGGGTTACGTAAACAAACCAACCGCAACGTGTTTAATTATTTTCGGTTGCCAGAAACTTTTTGTGATCATTGTTATTATGTGGTCGAACATTCTAGGGCTTTTCTAGAAAATAATGGCAGCTGTATATAAGCGACGTTGCTATGCTCGAGAGAAACGGTTAGTGACATAGTCATAGATACACATGGAGTGTTAGAGAGTAAAGTGTTAGTGAGTTGAGAAGCACAGCAGTATCCTAGTGAGCGTATGCAGTTGGTTTCGAGTGGGTACCCGGGAAGTTACTGGTATATTGGGATAGCTGTGGATGTGAATACTCGGTAGTGTTGACGAGTATTGGGAAGCTATAGTGTACGAGGACAGTAACGGGAAGTTACTGGTATATTGGGATAGCTGTGAAAGTGAATACTCGGTAGTGTTGACGAGTATTGTGAAGCTAGGTATACAAGGACAGTAACAGCAAGTTGCGGTGGATACTCGGCATTGGTGTTGAAAAATTGTGGCATACGGGAAGTCGATGATACTGAGGCTGTGGAAGAGAGAGTTACATAAATAGACAGACATTGAGGTGAAAGGTGTGACTTCTGTCCGAGCAGTTGAATATATATCAACGACATCAAAAAAAGCTTTATAAATTCTGAATTTCTTATGTACGCTGATGATTTAAAAGTATACACTCTAATTAAATCTTTAAATGACTGTGTAGGTCTTCAAGCTGATTTGGTTAGACTTTCTGACTACCTAATTAACAATGACCTGTCACTTAATTTTTAAAAATGCTCTTGCATTACTTTCACTCGTAACCGTAATGTAATTAATTTTGATTATAGAATAAGTAATGTTATTGTTAATCGAGTAACTAAAGTTAAAGATTTGGGTGTAACATTAGATAGTAGGCTATTATTGGATTTACACATTGATTTTATTGTAAAAAAGGCTTACAAAATGTTAGGTTTCATTTTGAGAGTAGGAAAGCATTTCAATAATCCTAATACCTTGATATCCTTGTATTATTCATAGGTCCGCTCTCAACTTGAGTATTCCACAGTTTGTTGGTCACCTTATTATCAAGTGTACATTAATAGAATTGAAGGTATTCAACGCAAATTTTTATCAATATTGCAGTGGAAATTTCCAACCATATGTATTTCCCTGCACACACTTCAACAGAGAAGAATTTATCTTGATATGATGTTTATATTTCAAATACTACTTTACCGTATTGATAGTCCTGTGATACTTAGTAGATTCTATTTTAGAATTCCATCTTTCTCTACCAGAAATGTTGAGCTTTTTTCACTGCAAACATTTAAATCAAAGTATGCGACGAACTCTCCAGTACATAGAATTGCACGTACCTTTTAATTATTATTCCTGTGTTTCTAACTCTGCAGACATTTATTCATGCTCTTTACATGTTTTCAAAATATTTATTAAAAAGTTTTTCATTGGTACTTTTGTTATGTAGTTTAATAGGTTATGTCTGATTGTTGATTGTCAGTTAAGTACGTTTGTATGAAGTTAGCGCGTATTATTATAATGTTAACCTTTTCTTTATAAATTATTTGTGTACTTTTTATGTATTTAGTGTTGTACTGTTATTAGGACTTGTCCTGTTGTACAACTTATTTTGTTTAAAATAAAAAATAAAAAATATAGACGCTGTTGAGTTAGTTGAGTATATAGATGCTGTGGAGGACGGTAGGCGGATAGTTGAACATGATATTTATTTATTTATTTTATTACCATTATTCAACAGGATACATCCCATTAACAGAATAATATATGTAAATACATTAAAGAGAGAGTGAGAAGTTAATAAAAAAAACATTAATTTCAAAATTGCACAGCAAAAGAATTATATAACCCAGAGTAGTGTGATGTGTATTATAAATCAGCAGCGAAATGGGTATTTTAAATTTACTACACATATATAAAAATTACATATGGTTGATATAAAAAAGAATTTAACAAATTGAACTACAAATCCACATATCTAATTCAGATACTTTCCGTTTAAACACAGATAAGCTATCGGAAAGATCTAAGTGTAATGAGAAAATATTGTACGTTTTACACATTGCATTCATGGGAGACTTCAAATGATTATTTGTCCTTGAAAATTTGCAAACAAAAGTGACAGAGTTCCTTGTATTAAATGGACGTATATGAAAATTTAGTTGTCCCAATAACTCAGGTGAGTCTATAAAACCATTTACAATTTGGTAAACAAATAAAATTTGTTGCTTGAAACGACGAGCTGACAAACTTTCTAAATTGAATTGTTGCAGTAATTCATAATAATCAATATCAGGCCAGGAGCTGTAAATACGAAAATAGCAATATTTACAAAATTTTCTTTGAACACTTTCTAGAGCAGCAATTTGATAGTTATAGAATGGATTCCAAAGCACGTTGCCATACTCAAGTTTATTTCTAATTAGAGTGAAAAAAATATTCACTAAGCATCATTTATTATTAAAATTACGAGTTACGTGAAATAGGAATCCAAGATTCTTGTAGGTACCTCTTATAAGTTGTTCTATGTGAGGTTGAAAAGTAACTTTCTTGTCAAATAAAATACCCAGATCAGTTTTAGAATTGACTCTGGCCACACTTAAATTATCCATTGTGTAGTTATAAGAAATAGTTTCATCCTTACTTGAAAAACTTAAAATGTGGCATTTATCCAAGTTGAAAAATAATTTATTACGTAAAGACCATTGGTAGATGCTATCTAAATCTATTTGAAGCTCTCGGCAATTAATTAAATCTGAAATAGTATGAAATAATTTGAAGTCATCCGCATATATCAGACAGTTAGAAAAATGAATGTCTTTTATAAACAATATAAATAATAGCGGACCAAGGAAAGATCCTTGAGGGACGCCGGAAGATACTAAATAATTCTGCGACTTAAATCCTTTAATAAAAACGGATTGTATTCTATTTCAAAAATAAGATGAAATGAAGTTTATCATGCTTTGTGAGAAACTTATTTTTGCAAGTTTGAAAATTAATAATTTATGCGACACTGTGTCAAATGCTATAGAGAAATCCGTGTGAACACAATCGACCTGAGCCTTTTCCTCTAAAGCATTTGGCACAAATTGTGTAAATAATAATAAATTAGTTGCAGTAGAACACCACTGACAAATCCATGTTGAAAATTACTGGTGTAGTGTTTCGTTTGAATTTGGATATATTTGAATAAAATTATTTCAAATATTTTTGAGAAAAGATTTAAATAGAGATTGGTCTGTAGTTACTCACTTGAGAGCGGTCTTCCAAAATGAAGGAAAGAATTGATGTTTTATAGATAAGTTAAATATGTGGTGAAGTTGTAATATAAATAGTTCAGAGCAGCCCTTGACAATAAATATGGGAACATTATCTGGACCAGTAGATTTAGAATTGTTTTGTGACTTAATTGCATCCGAGATATCAATAGTAGAAACATTATTAATATTAACAAAAGTATTATTATAGCTTTGAACATCTTCAAGATTAGGGACGACAGTATCATTATCAATCCTAAAAACGCTCTGGAAAAACTGTTTAAAACAATTTGCAATTTGTTGACTGCCAACAAATTCTTCATTATCAGTATTATCCATAATTGTGGGAATACCAGAATGTTGCTGTTTGTTTCGAACATAAAACCAGAAATTATTCTGATTCGGTTGATAAGCGATATGTTCTTGCATATTATTAATATATGAGTAATATAAATTTGAAGACAAGTTTTTGCATTTATTACGATATTCTTTAAAGTTAAGTAATTCCTTGTAAAGTTAAGTTAAGTGTTCCTTTTTACCTTCCGTCACCTTTAGGTAAGGAAGGTATTGTCTTTGGTCAAAAAATTCGGTGGTGAGTTTTTGATGAATAAGCACGTTTTAGGGTCCCTACAATACGATTTTACTATTTTTACGATGATGTCTGTATGTGTGTGTGTGTGTATGTATGTGTGTCTCTGTGTGTGTGTATGTGTGTGTGTGTGTGTGTGTGTGTGTGTGTGTGTGTGTGTGTGTAACAAAATTTTCGTCTACGATAACTTCCATACTACAATTCTAAAAATTATAATTCTTTCGTATTTCACTTCGTTACATCCATGTGAAGAGCTGATTAGATTTTGGTTAGAATTGGACAACCGGAAGTACCCTAATTTGAAGATTTTAACAGTTTTTCTTGAAAAAACTATGTTAAATATCATTTTTTCACATTTAATGTTATTATAAATATTAAAGAATATTTTATTCTCTATACGATTTGACTGCATTTTATACTTAATATTAAATGGATATAGAGTTAAAAAATTATAAAGAAATTAAATTTCATAAAGTAGCCATAGCTATGAAAACAGCTACTATATTAAGAAAATTTTTATTGAAAGATGTCAGTGTCAAGTGAAATTGACATAGTGTGTTTGTCTTATAATTTTAGTGGAAATATAGGATCTTTTGCTATAAATTTTCTGTACGGAATTTGCATAAAATAAATGCAACTCACGGAAGGTAAAGTATAAGAAATATAATATTTAAAGAATTTTCTGTATGAAATTTGTACAAAATACATAGAACTGACGGAAGGTAATGTGCTGGCCACATCAGATTTTTTAAAATTAAAGTTATGAGTTCTTTGTTAAACCAAACGGGGTATTTACTTTTTCGTCTTTGAACTTTAGGTATGCAAGCAACAAAAATTTTATAAATGATTTTATAGAATATTTCAACAGCTATAACTACATTATCACAACTTATAACTTGGGGCCAGTCAACTAAACTAAGAGAATCATATAGCAACACATAATTACCTTTACTGAATTGATAATAAAAATCAGTATTAACACAAGATTTAAGTTTGCTGTTAAGAGAAAATGAAAATTCACAAAGCAATGCTGGGTGATGTTCATCTTCTAAAAGTAATTGATTAATGCAGTGTTGTACAGTACAATGAAAGTTACTCACTACAACGTCGAGCAGTCTACCATAGCTGTTATGGATAAAATTATATTGGTTCATATTAAGTAAATTGACAAAGTTTGTAAAGTTATTCACAAATGAATCTGATATTAATTGATTATCGTAGTATCTATTTAAGTTTGTTATGTTAAAATCACCTATAATAATAGTTTTTGAATTATACACAGCTGGCAGCTGTATATAAGGGACGTAGCTATGCTCGAGAGAAACGGTTAGTGACATACAGTCATAGAGACACATGGAGTATTAGAGAGTAAAGTGTTAGTGAGTTGAGAAGCACAGCAGTATCGTAGTGACAGTTTGCAGTTAGTGTCGAGTAGGTACTCGGGAAGTTACTGGTATACTGGGATAGCTGTGGATGTGAAACTCGGTAGTGTTGACGAGTATTGGGAAGCTATAGTGTTTGAGGACAGTAACGGCGAGTCTCAAGGTTACTGGTATATTGGGATAGCTGTGGATGTGAATACTCGGTAGTGTTGACGTGTATTGTGAAGCTAGTATACAAGGAGAGTAACAGCGAGTTGGAGTGGATACTCGGCATTGGTGTTGAAGAATAATGGCATACAGAAAGTCGCTGATACTGAGGCTGTGGAAGAGAGAGTTACATAAATAGACAGACAGTGAGGTGAAAGATGTAACTTCTGTTCGAGCAGTTGAATATACAAACGCTGTTGCGTCAGTTGAGTATACAGATGTTGTGAAGGTCGGTAGGCGGACAGTTGAACATGATATAAGTAAACAGTGATATAAATATAGTGATATAAATATCGCGTAAACAGTCTACAAGAGTCTGCAACAGACCGGCAGTCTAAGATTGGAACGCGTAGTAATAAATAAAAATAATTGTCTAATATTTACACTTTACCCAAATTAATAAAATCGTTACAGTATGTATACTTTGGAAACATATTCTATCTGTGAATATTTGATGGAACTTGGTTAATTAGGGTACAATAAGACAAAATTCACTGAATTTTAGTGAATACAAACTTTTGGAGGCACTCCGTGATGCACTCACCAGCGCAGCTAGAGTGCTGCTTTGAACTATGGAAGTTACTGTAAAACACTCTAAAAACACGTAATTAGCTTAGAAAACGCATTTTCAAGTGATTTGAAAAAATGTTTTGAGAAGCAGTTTTTATATCATATTTGAGCGTTTCACGGTCTGAAACAATGTTTTTGTATGTAGACTTTGAAAACATATTCTACCTGTAAATTCAATGGGTTTAGGTTATTTAGGATACAATAAGACAAATTACGCTGTTATTTAGTGAATACAAGCTTTCGGAGGCACTCCGTGGTGCACTCGCCAACGCAGTTAGAGTGCCGATTTTAACTATGGAAGTTATTGCAAAACAATTTAAAAACACTTAATTCGCTTAGAAAACGCATTTTCAAGTGATTTGGAGACAAGTTTTGAGAAACAGTATTTACATCATATTTGAGCGTTTCACGGTCTTAATCGGTTTTCTTTGTATGTAGACTTTGGAAACATATTCTACCTGTAGATTCGATAGCACTTGGTTATTAAGGGTACAATAAGACAAAAGACACTGATTCTTAGTGAATACAAGCAATTGGATGTACTTCATGGTGCACTCGCCAGCGTAGCTAGAATGCCGATTTGAACTACGGAAGATACTGCAAAACACTCTAAAAACACGTAGTTTGCTAAGAAAATGCATTTTCAAGTGATTTGGAGACATGTTCTGAGAAACAGTTTTGCATCATATTTGAGCGTTTGACGGTCTGAAACTATGTTTTTGTATGTAGACATTGGAAAAATATTCTACCTGTAGATTCGATGGCACTTGATTATTTAGGGTACAATGAGACAGAATACATTGATTTTTAGTGAATACAAACATTTGGAGGCACTCCGTGGTGCACTCGCCAACGCAGCAAGAGTGCCGATTTGAACTATGGAAGTTATTGCAAAACAAACTAAAAACACGTAACTCGCTTAGAAAACGCATTTTCAAGTGATTTGGAGACATGTTTTGAGAAACAGTGTTTACACCATATTTGAGCGTTTCACGGTCTGAAACGACGAATTTGTATGTACACTTTGGAAACATATTCTACCTGTAGTTTCGATGGTACTTGGTTATTTAGGATATAATAAGACAAAATACACAGATTTTCAGTGAATACAAGCTTTTAGAAGCACTTCGTGGTGCACTCGCCAGCGCAGTTAGAGTGGTGAGTTGAACTATGGAAGTTGCTGCAAAACACTTTGAAAACACGTAATTCGCTTAGAAAACGCATTTTCAAGTGATTTGAAGACATGTTTAGAAACAGTTTTTACATCATATTTGAGCGTTTCACGGTCTGAAACGATGTTTTTTACCTTCCGTCACCTTTAGGTAAGGAAGGTATTGTCTTTGGTCAAAAATTTCGGTGGTGAGTTTTTAATGAATAAGCACGTTTTAAGGTCCCTAGAATACGATTTTACTATTTTTACGATGATGTCTGTATGTGTGTGTGTGTGTGTGTGTGTATGTATGTGTGTCTGTGTGTGTGTGTGTGTGTAACAAAATTTTCGTCTACGATAACTCTAAAACTACAATTCCAAAAATTATAATTCCTTCGTATTCCTCTTCGTTGCATCCATATGAAGAGCTGATTAGATTTTGGTTATAATTGGTCAACCGGAAGTACCCTCATTTGAAGATTTTAACAGTTTTTCTTGAAAAAACGATGGTAAATATCATTTTTTCACATTTAATGTTATTATAAATATTAAAGAACATTGTATTCTCTATACGATTTAACTGCATTTTATACTTCATATTAAATGGATATAGAGTTATAAAATTATAAAGAAAATAAATTTCATAAATTAGCCAGCTATGCTAGAAACAGCTACTATATTAAGAAAATTCTGATTGAAAGATGTCAGTGTCAAGTGCAATTGACATATTCGTAGTATATTTGTGTTAGGATCATTTTGCTCGAAATTATCTGTATGGAATTAGTATAAAATACATAGAACTGTCGAAAGGTAATGTACATACAAGAAATTTAGATTCTTTTGCAAGGAACTTTCTATATGGATTTTATAGAAAATATATACGCATTTACGAAAATTCTACCGGTAGATACCGCATCTACCGACTGTGTTCGAAAGCATGAGTGGTAAAATGTTACCGTGTTCGAAAATTGTTCAATATCTACCAGATCCATCTACCGGATTCATGAAGAATCTAATCTCAAAAAAAGGTAGTGATGCAAAGCGAAGCGCGCGCGGTAAAAGTGGAAATGTGTTCAAAGTAGGGATCTGCTCAGTTTGTTAACTACGTCAAATTTCCAACCTGTTTTAAATATTCAGATTTTTTCATAGGTTATGGATCTACCCTGTTTACCAGTTGCGTCCTTAAAATATCGATTCCGGTAACTAGAACCTGATAAAAAGCTCTTTACTGGTAACAGTTCGCCGGTAGAATTTTCGTAAATACGTCATATAACTGACGGAAGGTAATGGGCTGGCCACATCAGATTTTTTTATGTAGACTCTGAAAACATATTCTACCTGAAAATTCGATGACATTTGGTTATTTAGGGTACATTAAGACAAAATATACTAAATTTTAGAGAATACAAGCTTTTGGAGGCACTCCGTGATGCACTCACCAGCGCGGCTAGAGTGCTAATTTAAACCATAAAAGATACTGTAAAACACTCTAAAAGCACGCAATACGGTTAGAAAACGCATTTTTAAGTGATTTTGAGAAATGTCTTGAGAAACAGTTTTTACATCATATTTGAACGTTTTACGGTCTGAAACGTTTTTTTTTGTATGTAGACTTTGGAAACATATTCTACCTGTAGATTTGATGGCACTTGGTTACTTAGGGTACAATGAGACAAAATACACTGAATTTTAGTGAATACAAATTTTTGGTGGCACTCCGCGGTGCACTCGCTAACGCAGCTAGTGTTGATTTTAACGCAAAAACCGCTAGAAACACGTAATTTGCTTAGAAAACGCATTTTCAAGTGATTTATAGACATGTTTTGAGAGTCAGTTTTTACATCATTTTTGAACGTTTCATGGTCTGAAACGATATTTTTGTATTTAGACCATGGAAACATATTCTGCCTGTACATTCGATAGCATTTGGTTATTAAGGGTACAATAAGACCAAATACACTGATTTTTAGTGAATACATGCTTTTGGAGGCAGTCCGTGATGCACTCACCAGCGCAGCTTGAGTGTCGATTTCAACTATGGAAGTTACTGTAAAACACTCTGAAAAAACGTAATTCGCTTAGCAAACGCATTTTCAAGTGATTTGGAGAAATGGTTCGAGAAACAGTTTTTACATCATATTTGAGCGTTTCACGGTCGGAATCAATGAATTTGTATGTAAACTTTGGAAACAAATTCTACCTGTAGTTTCGATAGCACTAGGTTATTTAGGATACAATAAGACAAAATACACAGATTTTTAGTGAATACAAGCGTTTCGTGGCACTCCGTGGTGCACTTGCCAGCGCAGCTAGAGTGCCGGTAGAAGTTACTGCAAAACACCCTAAAACACGTAATTCACCTAGAAAACGCATTTTCGAGTGGTTTGGAGACATGTTTTGAGAAACAGTTCTTACGTCATACTTAAGCGTTTCACGGTCTGAAATGACGATTTAGTATGTAGACTTTGGAAACATATTTTACATGTAGAATCGATAGCACTTGGTTATTCAGGGAACAATAAGACAAAATACACAGGTTTTTAGTGAATAGAAACTTTTGGAGGCACTCTGTGGTGCACTCGCCAGCACAGATAGAGCGTTGATTTGAACTATGGAAGTTACTGCAAAACCCTCTAAAAACACGTAATTCGCTTAGAAAAGGCATTTTCAAGTGATTTGGAGACATGATTTGAGAAACAGTTTTTACATCATATTTGAGCGTTTCACGGTCTGAAACGGACAATTCGCGTGTAGCATTTGGACACATATTCTACTGTTAGTTACGACGGAATTTTGTTTTTAGTTTATAATATGACAAAATACAGTGATTTTCTTTAAGAACAACTTTTAGAGGAACTCCGTAGTGCACGCGCCAGCGCTGATTGAGTGCCGATTTGAACTATGGAGGTTACTGCAAAACGCTCTAAAAATACGTAATTTGCTTAGAAAAAGCATTTTCAAGTGATTTGGATACATGTTTTGAGCAATAGCTCTTACATCATATTGAGCGTTTCACGGTGTGAAACGACGATTTTGTATGTAGACTTTGGAAACATATTTTACATGTAGAATCGATAGCACTTGGTTATTTAGGGTACACTCTGTGGTGCACTCGCCAGCACAGCTAGAGCGCCGATTTGAACTATTGAAGTTACTGCAAAACACTATAAAAATACGTAATTTGCTTAGAAAACGCATTTTCAAGTGATTTGGAGACATGTTTTGAGAAACGGATAATTCGTGTGTAGCATTTGGACACATATTCTACTGTTACTTTCGATGGATTTTTGTTGTTTAGGGTATAATATGACAAAATACAGTGATTTTCTTTAAGTATAACTTTTAGAGGAATTCCGTAGTGCACTCGCCAGCGCAGATTGAGTGCCGATTTGAACTATGGAAGTTACTGCAAAACCCTCTAAAAACACGTAATTTGCTTAGAAAAGGCATTTTCAAGTGATTTGGAGACATGATTTGAGAAACAGTTTTTACATCATATTTGAGCGTTTCACGGTCTGAAACGGACAATTCGCGTGTAGCATTTGGACACATATTCTACTGTTAGTTACGACGGAATTTTGTTTTTTAGTTTATAATATGACAAAATACAGTGATTTTCTTTAAGAACAACTTTTAGAGGAACTCCGTAGTGCACGCGCCAGCGCTGATTGAGTGCCGATTTGAACTATGGAGGTTACTGCAAAACGCTCTAAAAATACGTAATTTGCTTAGAAAAAGCATTTTCAAGTGATTTGGATACATGTTTTGAGCAATAGCTCTTACATCATATTGAGCGTTTCACGGTGTGAAACGACGATTTTGTATGTAGACTTTGGAAACATATTTTACATGTAGAATCGATAGCACTTGGTTATTTAGGGTACACTCTGTGTTGCACTCACCAGCGCAACTAGAGTACCGATTTGAACTATAGAAGTTACTGCAAAACACTATAAAAATACGTAATTTGCTTAGAAAACGCATTTTCAAGTGATTTGGAGACATGTTTTGAGAAACGGATGATTCGTGTGTAGCATTTGGACACATATTCTACTGTTACTTTCGATCGATTTTTGTTGTTTAGGGTATAATATGACAAAATACAGTGATTTTCTTTAAATATAACTTTTAGAGGAATTTCGTAGTGCACTCGCCAGCGCAGATTGAGTGCCGATTTGAACTATGGAAGTTACTGAAAAACACTCTAAAAGCACGTAATTTGCTTAGAAAACGCATTTTCAAGTGATTTGCTGACATGTTTTGAGAAACAGTTTTTACAACATATTTGAGCGTTTCACAGTTTGAAACGATATTTTTGTATGTAGATTTTGGAAACAAATCCTACCTGTAGATTCGATGTCACTTGATTATTTGGGCTACAAAAAGACATAATACGCTGATTTTTAGTGAATACAAGCTTTTAAAGCACTCCGTAATGCACTCGAAAGGGCAGCTAGAGTAGTGATATGAACTATGGAAGTTACTGCAAAACACTAAAAACACGTAATTCGCTTAGCAAACGTATTTTCAAGTGATTTGGAGACATATTTTAAGAAACAGTTTTTACATCAGATTTGGGCGTTTCACGCTCTGTAACGTTGAATTTCTATGTAGACTTTGGAAACATATTCTGCCCTTAGATTTGATGGCACTAGGTTATTTAGGGTACAATAAGACAAATTTAGAAATATTCGTTTTCCGGGAATGGACTGTGTCATATTTTGAGTCAGAGCTCAACGTTTCGCCCGCAGTCGTATGGGGAATCTTCTGGAGCAAGGGGACTAGTACTGTTTTAAACAAGGTTACCCGACAGTACTACCTCCCTTGCTCCTGAAGATGCGGCGAATCGTTGAGCTCTGATTCAAAATATGACACGGTCCATTCCCGGAAAACGAATATTTTTAATGACTCAGATTGTGAAAGCCTACGCAATTAAGACAAAATACTCTGATATTTAGTGAATACAAGCTTTTGGAAGCACTCCATGGTGCACCCGCCAGCGCAACTAGAGTGCCGATTTGAACTATGTAAGTAACTGCAAAACACTTTAAAAACACGTAAATTTGCTTAGAAAACGCATTTTCAAGTGATTTGGAGACATGATTTGAGAAACAGTTTTTACATCAGATTTGAACGTTTCACGGTCTGCAACAACGATTTTGTATGTAGACTTTGGAAACATATTCTACCTGTAGCTTCGGTGATACTTGGTTATTTAGGGAACAATAAGTTAAAATACACAATTTTTTAGTAAATACAAGCTTTTGGGGGTACTCCGTGGTGCACACGCCAGCACATATAAAACGTTGATTTGAACTATGGAAGTTACTGCAAAACCCTCTAAAAACACGTAATTCGCGTAGAAAAAGCATTTTCACGTGATTTGGAGAAATGATTTGAGAAACAGTTTTTACATCAGATTTGAACGTTTCACGGTCTGAAACAACGATTTTGTATGTAGACTTTGGAAACATATTCTACCTGTAGCTTCGGTGGTACTTGGTTATTTAGGAAACAATAAGTTAAAATACACAGGTTTTTAGTAAATACAAGCTTTTGGAGGCACTCCGTGGTGCACTCGCCAGCACAGATATAGCATTGATTTGAACTATGGAAGTTACTGCAAAACCCTCTAAAAGCACATAATTCGCTTAGAAAAGGCATTTTCATGTGATTTGGAGACATGATATAAAAAACAGTTTTACATTATATTTGAGCGTTTCATGGTCTGAAACGGATGATTCGTGTGTAGCATATGGACACATATTCTACTGTTACTTTCGATGGATTTTTGTTGTTTAGGGTATAATATGACAATACAGTGATTTTCTTTAAGTATAACTTTTACAGAAACTCCGTAGTGCACTCGCCAGCGCAGATTGGGTGCCGTTTTGAACTATAGAAGTTACTTCAAAACACTTTAAATACACGCAATTCGCTTAGAAAACGCATTTTCAAGTGATTTGGTGACATGTTTTGAGAAACTATTTTTACAACATATTTGAGCGTTTCACGGTCTGAAACTTTGGAAACATATCCTACCTGTAGTTTCGATGGCACTTGGTTATTTGGTATACAAAAAGATAAAATACACTGATTTGTAGTGAATACAAGCTTTTAAGGCACTCCATGGTGCACTCGAAAGGGCAGTTAGAGTGGTGATATGAACTATGGAAATTACTGCAAAACACTAAAAACACGTAATTCGCTTAGAAAACGTATTTTCAAGTGATTTGGAGACATATTTTAAGAAACAGTTTTTACATCAGATTTGGGCGTTTCACGGTCTGTAACGTTGAATTTGTATGTAGACTTTGGAAACATATTCTACCCTTAGATTTGATGGCACCAGGTTATTTAGGGTACAATAAGACAAAATAAGAAATACTCGTTTTCCGGGAATGGACTGTTTCATTATTTGAGTCCGAGCTTAACGTTTCGCCCGCAGTCGTATGGGGAATCTTCAGGAGCAAGGGGGATGGTACTGTCTTAAACACGGTTACCCGACAGTACTATTCCCCTTGCTCCTGAAGATGCCCTGAAATGATATTTTTGTATGTAGACTTTGGAAACATATTCTATCTGTAAATTCGATGGCACTTGGTTATTTAGGGTACAATAAGACAAAATACACTGTAAATTAGTGGATACAAGCTTTTGGAGGCACTACGTGGCGCACTCGTCAGCGCAACTAAAGTGCCGATTTGAACTATGGAAGTTACTGCAAAACACTCTAAAAACACGTAATTCGCTTAGAAAACGCATTTTCAAGTGATTTGGTGACATGATTTGAGAAACAGTTTTTACATCAGATTTGAACGTTTCATGGTCTGAAACAACGATTTTGTATGTAGACTTTGGAAACATATTCTACCAGTAGTTTCTATGGCACTTTGTTATTTAGGCTACAATACGAAAAAATACACTGATTTTTAGTGAATACAACCATTTGGAGGCTCTCTGTGGTACACTCGCCAGCGCAGCTAGAGTGCCGATTTGAACTATAGAAGTTACTGCAAAACACCCTAGAAACACGTAATTCGCTTAGAAAACATATTTTCAGGTGATTTGTAGACATGTTTTGAGAAACAGTTTTTACATCATATTTGAGCGTTTCTCGGTCTGAAACGACGAATTTGCATGTATCTTTGGAAACATATTCTCCCTGTAGTTTCGATGGAACTAGGTTATTTATGCTACAATAAGACAAAATACACTGATTTTTAGTGAATACAAGCTTATAGAAGCTTTTCATGTTACACTCGCCAGCGCAGCTAGAGTGCCGATTTGAACTATAGAAGTTACTGCAAAACACCTTAAAAACACGCAATTCGCTTATAAAACGCATTTTCAAGTGATTTGGAGACATGTTTTCAGAAACAGTTTTTACATCATATTTGAGCGTTTCACGGTCTGAAACGACGATTTTATATGTAGACTTAGGGAACATATTTTACCTGTAGTTTCGATAGAACCTTGTTATTTAGGCTACAATACGACAAAATACACTGATTTTTAGTGAATACAAGCTTTTGGAGGCTCTCCGTGGTACACTCGCCAGCGCAGCTAGAGTGCCGATTTGAACTATAAAAGTTACTGCAAAACACCTTAAAAACACGTAATTCGCTTAGAAAACGCATTTTCAAGTGATTTGGAAATATGTTTTGAGAAACAGTTTTTACATCATATTTGAGCGATTCACGGTCTGAAACGACGATTTTGTATGTAGACTTTGGAAACATATTCTACCTGTAGTTTCTATGGTACTTTGTTATTTAGGCTACAATACGACAAAATACACTGTTTTTTAGTGAATACAACCTTTTGGAGGCACTCCGTGGTGCACTCGCCAGCGCAACTAGAGTGCCGATTTGAACTATAGAAGTTACTGCAAAACACCATAAAAACACGTAACTCGCTTAGAAAACGCATTTTCAAGTGATTTGGAGACACGTTTTGAGAAACAGTTTTTACATCATATTTGGGCGTTTCACGGTCTGAAACGACGATTTTGCATGTATCTTTGGAAACATATTCTACCTGAAGTTTCGATGGAACTAGGTTATTTATGCTACAATAAGACAAAATGCACTGAATTTTAGTGAATACAAGGTTTTAGAGGCACTCCGTGGTGCACTCGCCAGCGCAGCTAGAGTGCCGTTTTGAACTATAGAAGTTACTGCAAAACACCTTAAAAACACGTAATTCGCTTAGAAAACGCATTTTCAAGTGATTTGGAGACATGTATTGAGAAACAGTTTTTACATCATATTTGAGCGATTCACGGACTGAAACGACGATTTTGTATGTAGACTTTGGAAACATATTCTACCTGTAGTTTCTATGGCACTTTGTTATTTAGGCTACAATACGACAAAATACACTGTTTCTTAGTGAATACAACCTTTTGGAGGCACTCCGTGGTGCACTCACCAGCGCAACTAGAGTGCCGAATTGAACTATAGAAGTTACTGCAAAACACCTTAAAAACACGTAATTCGCTTAGAAAACGCATTTTCAAGTGATATGGAGACATGTTTTGAGAAACAGTTTTTACATCATATTTGAGCATTTCACGGTCTGAAACGACGATTTTGTATGTAGACTTTGGAAACATAATATACCTGTAGTTTCGATGGAACTAGGTTATTTATGCTACAATAAGACAAAATAAACAGATTTTTAGAGAATACAAGCTTTTGGAGACACTGCGTGGTGCACTCGCCAGCGCAGCTAGAATGCAGATTTGAACTATGGAAGTTACTGCAAAACACCTTCAAAACACGTAATTCCTTTGAAAACGCATTTTCAATTGATTTGGAGACATGGTTTCAGAGACAGTTTTTACATCATATTTGAACGTTTCACGGTCTGAAACGACGATTTAGACTTTGGAAACATATTCTACCTGTAGTTTCTATGGCACTTTGTTATTTAGGCTACAATACGACAAAATACACTGATTTTTAGTGAATACAAGCTTTTGGAGGCTCTCCGTGGTACACTCGCCAGCGCAGCTAGAGTGCCGATTTGATCTATAAAAGTTACTGCAAAACACCTTAAAAACATGTAATTCGCTTAGAAAACGTATTTTCAAGTGATTTGGAGACATGTTTTGAGAAACAGTTTTTACATCATATTAGAGCGTTTCACGGTCTGAAACGACGATTTTGCATGTATCTTTGAAAACATATTCTACTTGTAGTTTCGATGAAACTAGGTTATTTATGTTACAATAAAACAAAATACACTGATTTTTAGTGAATACAAGCTTTCGGAGGCACTCCGTGGTGCACTCGCCAGCGCAGCTAGAGTGCCGATTTGAACTATAGAAGTTACTGCAAAACAACTTAAAAACACATAATTCGCTCAGAAAACGCATTTTCAAGTGATTTGGAGACATGTTTTGAGAAACAGTTTTTACATCATATTTGAGCGTTTCACGGTCTGAAACGACGATTTTGTATGTAGACTTTGGAATCATATTCTACCTGTAGTTTCGATAGCACTTGGTTATTTAGGGTACAATAAGACAAAATACACTGTTTTTTAGTGAATACAACCTTTTGTAGGCACTCCGTGGTGCATTCGCCAGCGCAGCTAGAGTGCCGATTTGATCTATAGAAGTTACTGCAAAACACCTTAAAAATACGTAATTTGCATTTTCAAGTGATTTGTAGACATGTTTTGAGAAACAGTTTTTACATCATATTTGAACGTTTCACTGTCTGAAACGACAATTTTGTATGTAGACTTTGGAAACATATTCTACCAGTAGTTTCTATGGCACTTTGTTATTTAGGCTACAATACGAAAAAATACACTGATTTTTAATGAATACAACCTTTTGGAGGCTCTCCGTGGTACACTCGCCAGCGCAGCTAGAGTGCCGATTTGAACTATAGAAGTTACTGCAAAACACCCTAGAAACACGTAATTCGCTTAGAAAACATATTTTCAGGTGCTTTGTAGACATGTTTTGAGAAACAGTTTTTACATCATTTTTGAGCGTTTCACGGTCTGAAACGACGAATTTGCATGTATCTTTGGAAACATATTCTCCCTGTAGTTTCGATGGAACTAGGTTATTTATGCTACAATAAGACAAAATACACTGATTTTTAGTGAATACAAGCTTAAAGAGGCTTTTTATGGTACACTCGCCAGCGCAGCTAGAGTGCCGATTTGAACTATAGAAGTTACTGCAAAACACCCTAGAAACACGTAATTCGTTTAGAAAACGTATTTTCAGGTGATTTGGAGACATGTTTTGAGAAACAGTTTTTACATCATATTTGAGCGTTTCACGGTCTGAAACGACGATTTTGTATGTAGACTTTGGAAACATATTCTACCTGTAGTTTCTATGGCACTTTGTTATATAGGCTACAATACGACAAAATACACTGTTTTTTAGTGAATACAACCTTTTGGAGGCACTCCGTGGTGCACTCGCCAGCGCAACTAGAGTACCGATTTGAACTATAGAGGTTACTGCAAAACACCTTAAAAACACGTAACTTGCTTAGAAAACGCATTTTCAAGTGATTTGGAGACATGTTTTGAGAAACAGTTTTTACATCATATTTGAGCGTTTCACGGTCTGAAACGACGATTTTGTATGTAGACTTTGGAAACATATTCTACCTGTAGTTTCTATGGCACTTTGTTATTTAGGCTACAATACGACAAAATAAACTGATTTTTAGAGAATACAAGCTTTTGGAGGCACTGCGTGGTGCACTCGCCATCGCAGCTAGAATGCAGATTTGAACTATGGAAGTTTCTGCAAAACACCTTCAAAACACGTAATTCGCGTAGAAAACGCATTTTCAATTGATTTGGAGACATGTTTTCACAAACAGTTTTTACATCATATTTGAACGTTTCACGGTCTGAAACGACGATTTTGTATGTAGACTTTGGAAACATATTCTACCTGTAGTTTCGATGGAACTAGGTTATTTATGCTACAATAACACAAAATACACTGATTTTTAGTGAATACAAGGTTTTGGAGGCTCTCCGTGGTACACTCGCCAGCGCAGCTAGAGTGCCGATTTGAACTATGGAAGTTACTGCAAAACACCTTCAAAACACGTAATTCGCTTAGAAAACATATTTTCAGGTGATTTGTAGACATGTTTTGAGAAACAGTTTTTACATCATTTTTGAGCGTTTCACGGTCTGAAACGACGAATTTGCATGTATCTTTGGAAACATATTCTCCCTGTAGTTTCGATGGAACTAGGTTATTTATGCTACAATAAGACAAAATACACTGATTTTTAGTGAATACAAGCTTAAAGAGGCTTTTCATGGTACACTCGCCAGCGCAGCTAGAGTGCCGATTTGAACTATAGAAGTTACTGCAAAACACCCTAGAAACACGTAATTCGTTTAGAAAACGTATTTTCAGGTGATTTGGAGACATGTTTTGAGAAACAGTTTTTACATCATAATTGAGCGTTTCACGGTCTGAAACGACGATTTTGTATGTAGACTTTGGAAACATATTCTACCTGTAGTTTCTATGGCACTTTGTTATTTAGGCTACAATACGACAAAATACACTGTTTTTTAGTGAATACAACCTTTTGGAGGCACTCCGTGGTGCACTCGCCAGCGCAACTAGAGTACCGATTTGAACTATAGAGGTTACTGCAAAACACCTTAAAAACACGTAACTTGCTTAGAAAACGCATTTTCAAGTGATTTGGAGACATGTTTTGAGAAACAGTTTTTACATTATATTTGAGCGTTTCACGGTCTGAAACGACGATTTTGTATGTAGACTTTGGAAACAATTCTACCCGTAGTTTCGACAGCACTTGGTTATTTAGGGTACAATAAGACAAAATACACTGTTTTTTAGTGAATACAACCTTTTGTAGGCACTCCGTGGTGCATTCGCCAGCGCAGCTAGAGTGCCGATTTGATCTATAGAAGTTACTGCAAAACACATTAAAAACACGTAATTTGCATTTTCAAGTGATTTGGAGACATGTTTTGAGAAACAGTTTTTACATCATAATTGAGCCTTTCACGGTCTGAAACGACGATTTTGTATGTAGACTTTGGAAACATATTCTACCTGTAGTTTCTATGGCACTTTGTTATTTAGGCTACAATACGACAAAATAAACTGATTTTTAGAGAATACAAGCTTTTGGAGGCACTGCGTGGTGCACTCGCCATCGCAACTAGAATGCAGATTTGAACTATGGAAGTTTCTGCAAAACACCTTCAAAACACGTAATTCGCGTAGAAAACGCATTTTCAATTGATTTGGAGACATGTTTTCACAAACAGTTTTTACATCATATTTGAACGTTTCACGGTCTGAAACGACGATTTTGTATGTAGACTTTGGAAACATATTCTACCTGTAGTTTCGATGGAACTAGGTTATTTATGCTACAATAACACAAAATGCACTGATTTTTAGTGAATACAAGGTTTTGGGGGCACTCCGTGGTGCACTCGCCAGTGCAGCTAGAGTGCCGATTTGAACTATAGAAGTTACTACAAAACACCTTAAAAACACGTAATTCGCTTAGAAAACGCATTTTCACGTGATTTGGAGACATGTTTTGAGAAACAGTTTTTACATCATATTTGAGCGATTCACGGTCTGAAACGACGATTTTGTATGTAGACTTTGGAAACATACTCTACCTGTAGTTTCTATGGCACTTTGTTATTTAGGCTACAATACGACAAAATACACTGTTTTTTAGTGAATACAACCTTTTGGAGGCACTCCGTGGTGCACTCGCCAGCGCAACTAGAGTGCCGATTTGAACTATAGAAGTTACTGCAAAACGCCTTAAAAACACGTAATTCGCTTAGAAAACGCATTTTCAAGTGATTTGGAAACATGTTTTGAGAAACAGTTTTTACATCATAATTGAGCGTTTCACGGTCTGAAACGACGATTTTGTATGTAGACTTTGGAAACATATTCTACCTGTAGTTTCTATGGCACTTTGTTATTTAGGCTACAATACGACAAAATACACTGTTTTTTAGTGAATACAACCTTTTGGAGGCACTCCGTGGTGCACTCGCCAGCGCAACTAGAGTACCGATTTGAACTATAGAGGTTACTGCAAAACACCTTGAAAACACGTAACTTGCTTAGAAAACGCATTTTCAAGTGATTTGGAGACATGTTTTGAGAAACAGTTTTTACATCATATTTGAGCGTTTCACGGTCTGAAACGACGATTTTGTATGTAGACTTTGGAAACATATTCTACCTGTAGTTTCGATAGCACTTGGTTATTTAGGGTACAATAAGACAAAATACACTGTTTTTTAGTGAATACAACCTTTTGTAGGCACTCCGTGGTGCATTCGCCAGCGCAGCTAGAGTGCCGATTTGATCTATAGAAAATACTGCAAAACACATTAAAAACACGTAATTTGCATTTTCAAGTGATTTGGAGACATGTTTTGAGAAACAGTTTTTACATCATAATAGAGCGTTTCACGGTCCGAAACGACGATTTTGTATGTAGACTTTGGAAACATATTCTACCTGTAGTTTCTATGGCACTTTGTTATTTAGGCTACAATACGACAAAATAAACTGATTTTTAGAGAATACAAGCTTTTGGAGGCACTGCGTGGTGCACTCGCCATCGCAGCTAGAATGCAGATTTGAACTATGGAAGTTTCTGCAAAACACCTTCAAAACACGTAATTCGCGTAGACAACGTATTTTCAATTGATTTGGAGACATGTTTTCACAAACAGTTTTTACATCATATTTGAACGTTTCACGGTCTGAAACAACGATTTTGTATGTAGACTTTGGAAACATATTCTACCTGTAGTTTCGATGGAACTAGGTTATTTATGCTACAATAACACAAAATACACTGATTTTTAGTGAATACAAGGTTTTGGAGGCACTCCGTGGTGCACTCGCCAGCGCAGCTAGAGTGCCGATTTGAACAATAGAAGTTACTGCAAAACACGTAATTCGCTTAGAAAACGCATTTTCAAGTATTTGGAGACATGTTTTGAGAACAGTTTTTACAACATATTTGAACGTTTCACGGTCTGATACCACGATTTTGCATGTATCTTTGGGAACATATTCTACCTGTGGTTTCGATGGAACTAGGTTATTTATGCTACAATACGACAAAATACACTGATTTTTAGTGAATACAAGGTTTTGGAGGCACTCCGTGGTGCACTCGCCAGCGCAGCTAGAGTGCCGATTTGAACTATAGAAGTTACTGCAAAACACCTTAAAAACACGTAATTCGCTTAGAAAACGCATTTTCAAGTGATTTGAAGACATGTTTTGAGAAACAGTTTTTACATCATATTTGGGCGTTTCACGGTCTGAAACGACGATTTTGCATGTATCTTTGGAAACATATTCTACCTGAAGTTTCGATGGAACTAGGTTATTTATGCTACAATAAGACAAAATGCACTGATTTTTAGTGAATACAAGGTTTTGGAGGCACTCCGTGGTGCACTCGCCAGCGCTGCTAGAGTACCGATTTGAACTATAGAAGTTACTGCAAAACATCATAAAAACACGTAATTCGCTTAGAAAACGCATTTTCAAGTGATTTGGAGACATGTATTGAGAAACAGTTTTTACATCATATTTGAGCGATTCACGGACTGAAACGACGATTTTGTATGTAGACTTTCGAAACATATTCTACCTGTAGTTTCTATGGCACTTTGTTATTTAGGCTACAATACGACAAAATACTCTGTTTTTTAGTGAATACAACCTTTTGGAAGCACTCCGTGGTGTACTCACCAGCGCAACTAGAGTGCCGATTTGAACTATAGAAGTTACTGCAAAACACCTTAAAAACACGTAATTCGCTTAGAAAACGCATTTTCAAGTGATATGGAGACATGTTTTGAGAAACAGTTTTTACATCATAATTGAGCGTTTCACGGTCTGAAACGACGAATTTGCATGTATCTTTGGAAACATATTCTCCCTGTAGTTTCGATGGAACTAGGTTATTTATGCTACAATAACACAAAATACACTGATTTTTAGTGAATACAAGCTTTCGGAGGCACTCCGTGGTGCACTCGCCAGCGCAGCTAGAGTGCAGATTTGAACTATAGAAGTTACTGCAAAACAACTTAAAAACACATAATTCGCTTAGAAAACGCATTTTCAAGTGATTTGGAGACATGTTTTGAGAAACAATTTTTACATCATAATTGAGCGTGTCACGGTCTGAAACGACGATTTTGTATGTAGACTTTGGAAACATATTCTACCTGTAGTTTCGATGGAACTAGGTCATTTATGCTACAATAAGACAAAATAAACTGATTTTTAGAGAATACAAGCTTTTGGAGACACTGCGTGTTGCACTCGCCAGCGCAGCTAGAATGCAGATTTGAACTATGAAAGTTACTGCAAAACACCTTCAAAACACGTAATTCTTTTGAAAACGCATTTTCAATTGATTTGGAGACATGGTTTCAGAAACAGTTTTTACATCATATTTGACCGTTTCACGGTCTGAAACGACGATTTTATATGTAGACTTAGGAAACATATTTTACCTGTAGTTTCGATAGAACCTTGTTAATTAGGCTACAATACGACAAAATACACTGATTTTTAGTGAATACAAGCTTTTGGAGGCTCTCCGTGGTACACTCGCCAGCGCAGCTAGAGTGCCGATTTGAACTATAAAAGTTACTGCAAAACACCTTAAAAACAGGTAATTCGCTTAGAAAACGCATTTTCAAGAGATTTGGAGACATGTTTTGAGAAACAGTTTTTACATCATATTTGAGCGATTCACGGTCTGAAACGACGATTTTGTATGTAGACTTTGGAAACATATTCTACCTGTAGTTTCTATTACACTTTGTTATTTAGGCTACAATACGACAAAATACACTGTTTTTTAGTGAATACAACCTTTTGGAGGCACTCCGTGGTGCACTCGCCAGCGCAACTAGAGTACCGATTTGAACTATAGAGGTTACTGCAAAACACCTTAAAAACACGTAACTTGCTTAGAAAACGCATTTTCAAGTGATTTGGAGACATGTTTTGAGAAACAGTTTTTACATCATATTTGAGCGTTTCACGGTCTGAAACGACGATTTTGTATGTAGACTTTGGAAACATATTCTACCTGTAGTTTCGATAGCACTTGGTTATTTAGGGTACAATAAGACAAAATACACTGTTTTTTAGTGAATACAACCTTTTGTAGGCACTCCGTGGTGCATTCGCCAGCGCAGCTAGAGTGCCGATTTGATCTATAGAAGTTACTGCAAAACACATTAAAAACACGTAATTTGCATTTTCAAGTGATTTGGAGACATGTTTTGAGAAACAGTTTTTACATCATAATTGAGCCTTTCACGGTCTGAAACGACGATTTTGTATGTAGACTTTGGAAACATATTCTACCTGTAGTTTCTATGGCACTTTGTTATTTAGGCTACAATACGACAAAATAAACTGATTTTTAGAGAATACAAGCTTTTGGAGGCACTGCGTGGTGCACTCGCCATCGCAGCTAGAATGCAGATTTGAACTATGTAAGTTTCTGCAAAACACCTTCAAAACACGTAATTCGCGTAGAAAACGCATTTTCAATTGATTTGGAGACATGTTTTCACAAACAGTTTTTACATCATATTTGAACGTTTCACGGTCTGAAACGACGATTTTGTATGTAGACTTTGGAAACATATTCTACCTGTAGTTTCGATGGAACTAGGTTATTTATGCTACAATAACACAAAATGCACTGATTTTTAGTGAATACAAGGTTTTGGAGGCATTCCGTGGTGCACTCGCCAGCGCAGCTAGAGTGCCGATTTGAACTATAGAAGTTACTGCAAAACACCTTAAAAACACGTAATTCGCTTAGAAAACGCATTTTCACGTGATTTGGAGACATGTTTTGAGAAACAGTTTTTACATCATATTTGAGCGATTCACGGTCTGAAACGACGATTTTGTATGTAGACTTTGGAAACATACTCTACCTGTAGTTTCTATGGCACTTTGTTATTTAGGCTACAATACGACAAAATACACTGTTTTTTAGTGAATACAACCTTTTGGAGGCACTCCGTGGTGCACTCGCCAGCGCAACTAGAGTGCCGATTTGAACTATAGAAGTTACTGCAAAACGCCTTAAAAACACGTAATTCGCTTAGAAAACGCATTTTCAAGTGATTTGGAGACATGTTTTGAGAAACAGTTTTTACATCATATTTGAGCGTTTCACGGTCTGAAACGACGATTTTGTACGTAGACTTTGGAAACATATTCTACCAGTAGTTTCGATGGAACTAGGTTATTTATGGTACAATAAGACAAAATAAACTGATTTTTAGAGAATACAAGCTTTTGGAGGCACTGCATGGTGCACTCGCCAGCGCAGCTAGAATGCAGATTTGAACTATGGAAGTTACTGCAAAACACCTTCAAAACACGTAATTCGCGTAGAAAACGCATTTTCAATTGATTTGGAGACATGTTTTCACAAAAAGTTTTTACATCATATTTGAACGTTTCACAGTCTGAAACGACGATTTTGTATGTAGACTTTGGAAACATATTCTACCTGTAGTTTCGATGGAACTAGGTTATTTATGCTACAATAACACAAAATACACTGATTTTTAGTGAATACAAGGTTTTGGAGGCACTCCGTGGTGCACTCGCCAGCGCAGCTAGAGTGCCGATTTGAACTATAGAAGTTACTGCAAAACACCTTAAAAACTAGTAATTCGCTTAGAAAACGCATTTTCAAGTGATTTGGAGACATGTTTTGAGAGACAGTTTTTACATCATATTTGAGCGTTTCACGGTCTGAAACGACGATTTTGCATGTATCTTTCGAAACATATTCTACCTGTAGTTTCGATGGAACTAGGTTATTTATGCTTCAATAAGACAAAATACACTGATTTTTAGTGAATACAAGGTTTTGGAGGCACTCCGTGGTGCACTCGCCAGCGCAGCTAGAGTGCCGATTTGAACTATAGAAGTTACTGCAAAACACCTTAAAAACACGTAATTCGCTTAGAAAACGCATTTTCAAGTGATTTGGAGACATGTTTTGAGAAACAGTTTTTACATCATATTTGAGCGTTTCACGGTCTGAAACGACGATTTTGCATGTATCTTTGGAAACATATTCTACCTGAAGTTTCGATGGAACTAGGTTATTTATGCTACAATAAGACAAAATGCACTGATTTTTAGTGAATACAAGGTTTTGGAGGCACTCCGTGGTGCACTCGCCAGCGCAGCTAGAGTGCCGATTTGAACTATAGAAGTTACTGCAAAACACCTTAAAAACACGTAATTCGCTTAGAAAACGCATTTTCAAGTGATTTGGAGACATGTTTTGAGAAACAGTTTTTACATCATATTTGAGCGATTCACGGTCTGAAACGACGATTTTGTATGTAGACTTTGGAAACATACTCTACCTGTAGTTTCTATGGCACTTTGTTATTTAGGCTACAATACGACAAAATACACTGTTTTTTAGTGAATACAACCTTTTGGAGGCACTCCGTGGTGCACTCGCCAGCGCAACTAGAGTGCCGATTTGAACTTTAGAAGTTACTGCAAAACGCCTTAAAAACACGTAATTCGCTTAGAAAACGCATTTTCAAGTGATTTGGAGATATGTTTTGAGAAACAGTTTTTACATCATATTTGAGCGTTTCACGGTCTGAAACGACGATTTTGTACGTAGACTTTGGAAACATATTCTACCAGTAGTTTCGATGGAACTAGGTTATTTATGCTACAATAAGACAAAATAAACTGATTTTTAGAGAATACAAGCTTTTGGAGGCACTGCATGGTGCACTCGCCAGCGCAGCTAGAATGCAGATTTGAACTTTGGAAGTTACTGCAAAACACCTTCAAAACACGTAATTCGCGTAGAAAACGCATTTTCAATTGATTTGGAGACATGTTTTCACAAAAAGTTTTTACATCATATTTGAACGTTTCACGGTCTGAAACGACGATTTTGTATGTAGACTTTGGAAACATATTCTACCTGTAGTTTCGATGGAACTAGGTTATTTATGCTACAATAACACAAAATACACTGATTTTTAGTGAATACAAGGTTTTGGAGGCACTCCGTGGTGCACTCGCCAGCGCAGCTAGAGTGCCGATTTGAACTATAGAAGTTACTGCAAAACACCTTAAAAACTCGTAATTCGCTTAGAAAACGCATTTTCAAGTGATTTGGAGACATGTTTTGAGAGACAGTTTTTACATCATATTTGAGCGTTTCACGGTCTGAAACTACGATTTTGCATGTATCTTTCGAAACATATTCTACCTGTAGTTTCGATGGAACTAGGTTATTTATGCTACAATAAGACAAAATACACTGATTTTTAGTGAATACAAGGTTTTGGAGGCACTCCGTGGTGCACTCGCCAGCGCAGCTTGAGTGCTGATTTGAACTATAGAAGTTACTGCAAAACACGTAATTCGTTTAGAAAACGCATTTTCAAGTGATTTGGAGACATGTTTTGAGAACAGTTTTTACAACATATTTGAACGTTTCACGGTCTGATACCACGATTTTGCATGTATCTTTGGGAACATATTCTACCTGTAGTTTCGATGGAACTAGGTTATTTATGCTACAATAAAACAAAATACACTGATTTTTAGTGAATACAACCATTTGGAGGCTCTCCGTGGTACACTCGCCAGCGCAGCTAGAGTGCCGATTTGAACTATAGAAGTTACTGCAAAACACCCTAGAAACACGTAAATCGCTTAGAAAACATATTTTCAGGTGATTTGTAGACATGTTTTGAGAAACAGTTTTTACATCATATTTGAGCGTTTCACGGTCTGAAACGACGAATTTGCATGTATCTTTGGAAACATATTCTTCCTGTAGTTTCGATGGAACTAGGTTATTTATGCTACAATAAGACAAAATACACTGATTTTTGGTGAACACAAGCTTAAAGAGGCTTTTCGTGGTACACTCGCCAGCGCAGCTAGAGTGCCGATTTGAACTATAGAAGTTACTGCAAAACACCTTAAAAACACGCAATTCGCTTATAAAACGCATTTTCAAGTGATTTGGAAACATGTTTTGAGAAACAGTTTTTACATAATATTTGAGCGTTTCACGGTTTGAAACGACGATTTTGCATGTATCTTTGGAAACATATTCTACCGGTAGTTTCGATGGAACTAGGTTATGTATGCTACAATAAGACAAAATAAACTGATTTTTAGTGAATACAAGCTTTTGGAGGCACTGCGTTGTGCACTCGCCAGCGCAGCTAGAGTGCAGATTTGAACTATGGAAGTTACTGCAAAACACCTTAAAAACACGTAATTCGCTTAGAAAACGCATTTTCAATTGATTTGGAGACATGTTTTCAGAAACAGTTTTTACATCATATTTGAGCGTTTCACGGTCTGAAACGACGATTTTATATGTCGACTTAGGAAACATATTTTACCTGTAGTTTCGATAGAACCTTGTTATTTAGGCTACAATACGACAAAATACACTGATTTTTAGTGAATACAAGCTTTTGGAGGCTCTCCGTGGTACACTCGCCAGCGCAGCTAGAGTGCCGATTTGAACTATAAAAGTTACTGCAAAACACCTTAAAAACACGTAATTCGCTTAGAAAACGCATTTTCAAGTGATTTGGAAACATGTTTTGAAAAACAGTTTTTACATCATATTTGAGCTATTCACGGTCTGAAACGACGATTTTGTATGTAGACTTTGGAAACATATTCTACCTGTAGTTTCTATGGTACTTTGTTATTTAGGCTACAATACGACAAAATACACTTTTTTGTTAGTGAATACAACCTTTTGGAGGCACTCCGTGGTGCACTCGCCAGCGCAACTAGAGTGCTGATTTGAACTATAGAAGTTACTGCAAAACACCTTAAAAACACGTAATTCGCTTAGAAAACGCATTTTCAAGTGATTTGGAGACATGTTTTGAGAAACAGTTTTTACATCATAATTGAGCGTTTCACGGTCTGAAACGACGATTTTGTATGTAGACTTTGGAAACATATTCTACCTGTAGTTTCTATGGCACTTTGTTATTTAGGCTACAATACGACAAAATACACTGTTTTTTAGTGAATACAACCTTTTGGAGGCACTCCATGGTGCACTCGCCAGCGCAACTAGAGTACCGATTTGAACTATAGAGGTTACTGCAAAACACCTTAAAAACACGTAACTTGCTTAGAAAACGCATTTTCAAGTGATTTGGAGACATGTTTTGAGAAACAGTTTTTACATCATATTTGAGCGTTTCACGGTCTGAAACGACGATTTTGTATGTAGACTTTGGAAACATATTCTACCTGTAGTTTCGATATCACTTGGTTATTTAGGGTACAATAAGACAAAATACACTGTTTTTTAGTGAATACAACATTTTGTAGGCACTCCGTGGTGCATTCGCCAGCGCAGCTAGAGTGCCGATTTGATCTATAGAAGTTACTGCAAAACACATTAAAAACACGTAATTTGCATTTTCAAGTGATTTGGAGACATGTTTTGAGAAACAGTTTTTACATCATATTTGAACGTTTCACGGTCTGAAACGACGATTTTGTATGTAGACTTTGGAAACATATTCTACCAGTAGTTTCTATGGCACTTTGTTATTTATGCTACAATACGAAAAAATACACTGATTTTTAGTGAATACAACCATTTGGAGGCTTTCCGTGGTACACTCGCCAGCGCAGCTAGAGTGCCGATTTGAACTATAGAAGATACTGCAAAACACCCTAGAAACACGTAATTCGCTTAGAAAACATATTTTCAGGTGATTTGTAGACATGTTTTGAGAAACAGTTTTTACATCATATTTGAGCGTTTCACGGTCTGAAACGACGAATTTGCATGTATCTTTGGAAACATATTCTCCCTGTAGTTTCGATGGAACTAGGTTATTTATGCTACAATAAGACAAAATACACTGATTTTTAGTGAATACAAGGTTTTGGAGGCACTCCGTGGTGCACTCGCCAGCTCAGCTAGAGTGCCGATTTGAACTATAGAAGTTACTGCAAAACACCTTAAAAACTCGTAATTCGCTTAGAAAACGCATTTTCAAGTGATTTGGAGACATGTTTTGAGACAGTTTTTACATCATATTTGAACGTTTCACGGTCTGAAACGACGATTTTGCATGTATCTTTCGAAACATATTCTACCTGTAGTTTCGATGGAACTAGTTTATTTATGCTACAATAAGACAAAATACACTGATTTTTAGTGAATACAAGGTTTTGGAGGTACTCCGTGGTGCACTCGCCAGCGCAGCTAGAGTGCCGATTTGAACTATAGAAGTTACTGCAAAACACCTTAAAAACACGTAATTCGCTTAGAAAACGCATTTTCAAGTGATTTGGAGACATGTTTTAAAAAACAGTTTTTACATCATATTTGAGCGTTTCACGGTCTGAAACGACGATTTTGCATGTAACTTTGGAAACATATTCTACCTGAAGTTTCGATGGAACTAGGTTATTTATGCTACAATAAGACAAAATGCACTGATTTTTAGTGAATACAAGGTTTTGGAGGCACTCCGTGGTGCACTCGCCAGCGCAGCTAGAGTGCCGATTTGAATTATAGAAGTTACTGCAAAACACGTTAAAAACACGTAATTCGCTTAGAAAACTCATTTTCAAGTGATTTGGAGACATGTTTTGAGAATCAGTTTTTACATCATATTTGAGCGATTCACGGTCTGAATCGACGATTTTGTATGTAGACTTTGGAAACATACTCTACCTGTAGTTTCTATGGCACTTTGTTATTTAGGCTACAATACGACAAAATACACTGTTTTTTAGTGAATACAACATTTTGGAGGCACTCCGTGGTGCACTCGCCAGCGCAACTAGAGTGCCGATTTGAACTATAGAAGTTACTGCAAAACGCCTTAAAAACACGTAATTCGCTTAGAAAACGCATTTTCAAGTGATTTGGAGACATGTTTTGAGAAAAAGTTTTTACATCATATTTGAGCGTTTCACGGTCTGAAACGACGATTTTGTACGTAGACTTTGGAAACATATTCTACCAGTAGTTTCGATGGAACTAGGTTATTTATGCTACAAGAAGACAAAATAAAGTGATTTTTAGAGAATACAAGCTTTTGGAGGCACTGCATGGTGCACTCGCCAGCGCAGCTAGAATGCAGATTTGAACTATGGAAGTTACTGCAAAACACCTTCAAAACACGTAATTCGCGTAGAAAACGCATTTTCAATTGATTTGGAGACATGTTTTCACAAAAAGTTTTTACGTCATATTTGAACGTTTCACGGTCTGAAACGACGATTTTGTATGTAGACTTTGGAAACATATTCTACCTGTAGTTTCGATGGAACTAGGTTATTTATGCTACAATAACACAAAATACACTGATTTTTAGTATATACAAGCTTTTGGAGGCACTGCGTGGTGCACTCGCCAGCGCAGCTAGAGTGCAGATTTGAACTATGGAAGTTACTGCAAAACACCTTAAAAACACGTAATTTTCTTAGAAAACGCATTTTCAATTGATTTGGAGACATGTTTGCAGAAACAGTTTTTACATCATATTTGAGCGTTTCGCGGTCTGAAACGACGATGTTATATGTAGACTTTGGAAACATATTCTACCTGTAGTTTCTATGGTACTTTGTTATTTAGGCTACAATACGACAAAATACACTGTTTTTTTAGTGAATACAACCTTTTGGAGGCACTCCAAGTTGCACTCGCCAGCGCAGCTAGGGTGCCGATTTGTTGTATAGAAGTTACTGCAAAACACCTTAAAAACACGTAATTCGCATTTTCAAGTGACTTGGAGACATGTTTTGAGAAACAGTTTTTACATCATATTTGAACGTTTCACGGTCTGAAACGACGATTTTGTATGTAGACTTTGGAAACATATTCTACCAGTAGTTTCTATGGCACTTTGTTATTTAGGCTACAATACGACAAAATACACTGATTTTTAGTGAATACAACCTTTTGGAGGCTCTTCGTGGTACACTCGCCAGCGCAGCTAGAATTCCGATTTGAACTATGGAAGTTACTGCAAAACACCCTAGAAACACGAATTCGCTTAGAAAACATATTTTCAGGTGATTTGGAGACATGTTTTGAGAAACAGTTTTTACATCATATTTGAGCGTTTCACAGTCTGAAACGACGAATTTGCATGTATCTTTGGAAACATATTCTCCCTGTAGTTTCGATGGAACTAGGTTATTTATGCTACAATAACACAAAATACACTGATTTTTAGTGAATACAAGCTTAAAGAGGCTTTTCGTGATACACTCGCCAGCGCAGCTAGAGTGCCGATTTGAACTATGGAAGTTACTGCAAAACACCTTAAAAACACGTAATTCGCTTAGAAAACGCATTTTCAATTGATTTGGAGACATGTTTCCAGAAACAGTTTTTACATCATATTTGATCGTTTCACGGTCTGAAACGACGATTTTGTATGTAGACTTAGGAAACATATTCTACCTGTAGTTTCGATAGCACTTTGTTATTTAGGCTACAATACGACAAAATACACTGATTTTTAGTGAATACAAGCTTTTGGAGGCTCTCCGTGGTACACTCGCCAGCGCAGCTAGACTGCCGATTTGAACTATAGAAGTTACTGCAAAACACCCTAGAAACACGTAATTCGCTTAGAAAACGAATTTTCAAGTGATTTGGAAACATATTTTGAGAAACAGTTTTTAAATCATATTTGAGCGTTTCACGGTCTGAAACAACGATTTTGTATGTATCTTTGGAAACATATTCTACCTGTAGTTTCGATGGAACTAGGTTATTTATGCTACAATAAGACAAAATACACTGATTTTTAGTGAATACAAGGTTTAAGAGACACTCCGTGGTGCACTCGCCAGCGCAGCTAGAGTGCCGATTTGAACTATAGAAGTTACTGCAAAACACCTTCAAAACACGTAATTCGCTTAGAAAACGCATTTTCAAGTGATTTGGAGACATGTTTTGAGAACAGTTTTTAAAACATATTTGAACGTTTCACGGTCTGATACCACGATTTTGCATGTAACTTTGGGAACATATTCTACCTGTAGTTTCGATGGAACTAGGTTATTTATGCTACAATACGACAAAATACACTGATTTTTAGTGAATACAAGGTTTTGTAGGCACTCCGTGGTGTACTCGCCAGCGCAGCTAGAGTGCCGATTTGAACTATAGAAGTTACTGCAAAACACCTTAAAAACATGTAATTCGCTTAGAAAACGCATTTTCAAGTGATTTGGAGACATGTTTTGAGAAACAGTTTATACATCATATTTGAGCGTTTCACGGTCTGAAAAGACGATTTTGCACGTAACTTTGGAAACATATTCTACCTGAAGAATCGATGGAACTAGGTTATTTATGCTACAATAAGACAAAATGCTCTGATTTTTAGTGAATACAAGGTTTTGGAGACACTCCGTGGTGCACTCGCCAGCGCAACTAGAGTGCCGATTTGAACTATAGAAGTTATTGCAAAACACCTTAAAAACACGTAATTCGCTTAGAAAACGCATTTTCAAATGATTTGGAGACATGTTTTGAGAAACAGTTTTTACATCATATTTGAGCGTTTCACGGTCTGAAACGACGATTTTGCATGTATCTTTGGAATCATATTCTACCTTTAGTTTCGATGGAACTAGGTTATTTATGCTACAATAAGACAAAATACACTGAATTTTAGTGAATACAAGGTTTTGGAGGCACTCCGTGGTGCACTCGCCGGCGCAGCTAGAGTTCCGATTTGAACTATAGAAGTTACTGCAAAACACCTTAAAAACACGTAATCCGCTTAGAAAACGCATTTTCAAGTGATTTGGAGACATGTTTTGAGAAACAGTTTTTACGTCATATTTGAGCGTTTCACGGTCTGATATGACGATTTTGCATGTATGTTTGGAAACATATTCTACCTGTAGTATCGATGGAACTATGTTTTTTATGCTACAATAAGACAAAATACACTGATTTTTAGTGAATACAAGGTTTTGGAGGCACTCCGTGGTACACTCGCCAGCGCAGCTAGAGTGCCGATTTGAACTATAGAAATTACTGCAAAACACCTTAGAAACACGTAATTCGTTTAGAAAACGCATTTTCAAGTGATTTGGAGGCATGTTTTAAGAAACAGTTTTTACATCATATTTGAGCGTTTCACGGTCTGAAACGACGATTTTGTATATAGACTTAGGAAACATATTCTACCTGTAGTTTTGATAGCACTTGGTTATTTAGGGTACAATAAGACATAATACACTGTTTTTTAGTGAATACAAGCTTTTGGGGCACTCCGTGGTGCACTCGCCAGCGCAGCTAAAGTGCCGATTTGAACTATAGAAGTTACTGCAAAACACCTTAAAAACACGTAATTCGCTTAGAAAACGAATTTTCAAGTGATTTGGAGACATGTTTTGAGAAACAGTTTTTACAACATAATTGAGCGTTTCACGGTCTGAAACGACGATTTTGCATGTATCTTTGGAAACATATTCTACCTGTAATTTCGATGGAAATAGGTTATTTATGCTACAATAAGACAAAATACACTGATTTTTAGTGAATACAAGCTTTAAGAGGCTCTCCGTGGTACACTCGCCAGCGCAGCTAGGGTGCCGATTTGAACTATAGAAGTTACTGCAAAACACCTTAAAAACACGTAATTCGCTTAGAAAACGCATTTTCAAGTGATTTGGAGACATGTTTTGAGAAACAGTTTTTACATCATATTTGAGCTTTTCGCGGTCTGAAACGACGATTTTGCATGTATCTTTGGAAACATATTCTATCTGTAGTTTCGATGGAACTAGGTTATTTATGCTACAATAAGACAAAATACACTGATTTTTAGTGAATACAAGCTTTTGGAGGCACTCCGTGGTGCACTCGCCAGCGCAGCTAGAGTGCCGATTTGAACTATAGAAGTTACTGCAAAACACCTTAGAAATATGTAATTCGCTTAGAAAACGAATTTTCAAGTGATTTGGAGACATGTTTTGAGATACAGTTTTCACATCATATTTGAGCGTTTCACGGTCTGAAACGACGATTTTGCATGTATCTTTGGAAACATATTCTACCTGTAGTTTCGATGGAACTAGGTTATTTATGCAACAGTAAGACAAAATACAAAGATTTTTGGTGAATACAAGCTTTTGGAGGCACTCCGTGATGCACTCGCCCGCGCAGGTAGAGTGCCGATTTGAACTATAGAAGTTACTGCAAAACACCATAAAAACACGCAATTCGCTTAGAAAACGCATTTTCAAGTGATTTGGAGACATGTTTTGAGAAACAGTTTTTACATCATATTTGAACGTATCACGGTCTGAAACGACGATTTTTGTATGTAGACTTTGGAAACATATTCTACCAGTAGTTTCTATGGCACTTTGTTATTTAGGCTACAATACGACAAAATACACTGATTTTTAGTGAATACAACCTTTTGGAGTCTCTCCGTGTTACTCTCGCCAGCGCAGCTAGAATTCCGATTTGAACTATAGAAGTTACTGCAAAACACCCTAGAAACACGTAATTCGCTTAGAAAACATATTTTTAGGTGATTTGGAGACATGTTTTGAAAAACAGTCTTTACATCATATTTGAGCGTTTCACGATCTGAAACGACGAATTTACATGTATCTTTGGAAACATATTCTTCCTGTAGTTTCGATGGAACTAGGTTATTTATGTAACAATAAGACAAAATACACTGATTTTTAGTGAATACAAGCGTAAAGAGGCTTTTCGTGGTACACTCGCCAGCGCAGCTAGAGTGCCGATTTGAACTATAGAGGTTACTGCAAAACACCTTAAAAACACGTAATTCGCTTAGAAAACGCATTTTCAAGTGATTTGGAAACATGTTTTGAGAAACAGTTTTTACATCATATTTGAGCGTTTCACGGTCTGAAACGACGATTTTGCATGTATCTTTGGAAACATATTCTACCTGTAGTATCGATTGAACTATGTTTTTTATGCTACAATAAGACAAAATACACTGATTTTTATTGAATACAAGGTTTTGGAGGCACTCCGTCGTGCACTCGCCAGCGCAGCTAGAGTGCCGATTTGAACTATAGAAGTTACTGCAAAACACCTTAAAAACACGTAATTCGCTTAGAAAACGCATTTTCAAGTGATTTGGAGGCATGTTTTGAGAAACAGTTTTTACATCATATTTGAACGTTTCACGGTCTGATACCGCGATTTTGCATGTATATTTGGGAACATATTCTACCTGTAGTTTCGAAAGAACTAGGTTATTTAGGCTACAATACGACAAAATAAACTGATTTTTAGTGAATACAAGGTTATGGAGGCACTCCGTGGTGCACTCGCCAGCGCAGCTAGAGCGCCGATTTGAACTATAGAAGTTACTGCAAAACACCTTAAAAACACGTAATTCGCTTAGAAAACGCATTTTCAAGTGGTTTGGAAACATGTTTTGAGAAACTGTTTTTACATCATATTTGAGCGTTTCACGGTCTGAAACGACGATTTTGCATGTATTTTTGGAAACATATTCTACCTGTAGTTTCGATGGAACTAGGTTATTTATGCTACAATAAGACAAAATACACTGATATTTAGTGAATACAAGCCTTTGGAGGCACTCCGTGGTTCACTCGCCTGCGCAGCTAGAGTGCCGATTTGAGTTATAGAAGTTACTGCAAAACAACTTAGAAACACGTAATTCGCTTAGAAAACGCATTTTCAAGTGATTTGGAGACATGTTTTGAGAAACAGTTTTTACATCATATTTGAACGTGTCACGGTCTGATACGACGATTTTGCATGTATCTTTGGGAACATATTCTACCTGTAGTTTCGATGGAACTAGGTTATTTATGCTACAATAAGACAAAATACACTGATTTTTAGTGAATACAAGGTTTGGAGGCACTCCGTGGTGCACTCGCCAGCGCAGCTAGAGTGCCGATTTGAACTGTAGAAGTTACTGCAAAACACCTTAAAAACACGTAATTCGCTTAGAAAACGCATTTTCAAGTGATTTGGAGACATGTTTTGAGAAACAGTTTTTACAACATAATTGAGCGTTCACGGTCTGAAACGACGATTTTGCATGTATCTTTGGAAACATATTCTACCTGTAATTTCGATGGAAATAGGTTATTTATGCTACAATAAGACAAAATACACTGATTTTTAGTTAATACAAGCTTTAAGAGGCTCTCCGTGGTACACTTGCCAGCGCAGCTAGGGTGCCGATTTGAACTATAGAAGTTACTGCAAAACACCTTAAAAACACGTAATTCGCTTAGAAAACGCATTTTCAAGTGATTTGGAGACATGTTTTGAGATATAGTTTTTACATCATATTTGAGCTTTTCACGGTCTGAAACGACGATTTTGCATGTATCTTTGGAAACATATTCTATCTGTAGTTTCGATGGAACTAGGTTATTTATGCTACAATAAGACAAAATACACTGATTTTTAGTGAATACAAGCTTTTGGATTCACTGCGTGGTTCACTCGCCAGCGCAGCTAGAGTGCCGATTTGAACTATAGAAGTTACTGCAAAACACCTTAGAAATACGTAATTCGCTTAGAAAATGAATTTTCAAGTGATTTGGAGATATGTTTTGAGAAACAGTTTTCACATCATATTTGAGCGTTTCACGGTCTGAAACGACGATTTTGCATGCATTTTTGGAAACATATTCTATCTGTAGTTTCGATGGAACTAGGTTATTTATGCTACAATAAGACAAAATACACTGATTTTTAGTGAATACAAGCTTTTGGATTCACTGCGTGGTTCACTCGCCAGCGCAGCTAGAGTGCCGATTTGAACTATAGAAGTTACTGCAAAACACCTTAGAAATACGTAATTCGCTTAGAAAACGAATTTTCAAGTGATTTGGAGACATGTTTTGAGAAACAGTTTTCACATCATATTTGAGCGTTTCACGGTCTGAAACGACGATTTTGCATGTATCTTTGGAAACATATTCTACCTGTAGTTTCGATGGAACTAGGTTATTTATGCAACAATAAGACAAAATACACAGATTTTTAGTGAATACAAGGTTTTGGAGGCACTCCGTGGTGCACTCGCCAGCGCAGCTAGAGTGCCGATTTGAACTATAGAAGTTACTGCAAAACACCTTAAAATTACGTAATTTGCTTAGAAAACGCATTTTCAAGTGATTGGGAGACATGTTTTGAGAAACAGTTTTTACATCATATTTGAGCTTTTCACGGTCTGAATCGACGATTTTGTATGTAGACTTAGGAAACATATTCTACCTGTAGTTTCAATAGCACTTGGTTATTTAGGGTACAATAAGACAAAATACACAGTTTTTTTAGTGAATACAACCTTTTGGAGGCACTCCAAGGTGCACTCGCCAGCGCAGCTAGAGTGCCGATTTGTTCTATAAAAGTTACTGCAAAACACCTTAAAAACACGTAATTCGCATTTTCAAGTGATTTGGAGACATGTTTTGAGAAACAGTTTTTACATCATATTTGAGCGTTTCACGGTCTGAACCGACGATTTTGCATGTATTTTTGGAAACATATTCTGCGTGAAGTTTCGATGGAACTACGTTATTTATGCTATAATAAGACAAAATACACTGATTTTTAGTGAATACAAGCTTATGGAGGCACTCCGTGGTGCACTCGCCAGCGCAGCTAGAGTGCCGATTTGAACTATAGAAGTTACTGCAAAACACCCTAGAAACACGTAACCCGCTTAGGTAACGCATTTTTAAGTGAATTGGAGACAAGTTTTGAAAAACAGTTTTTACATCATATTTGAGCGTTTCACGGTCTGAAACGACGATTTTGCATGTATCTTTAAAAACATATTCTACCTGTAGTTTCGATGGAACTAGGTAAATTTATGCTACAATAAGACAAAATACACTGATATTTAGTGAATACAAGCCTTTGGAGGCACTCCGTGGTACACTCGCCTGCGCAGCTAGAGTGCCGATTTGAACTATAGAAGTTACTGCAAAACAACTTAGAAACACGTAATTCGCTTAGAAAACGCCTTTTTAAGTGATTTGGAGACATGTTTTGAGAAACAGTTTTTACATCATATTTGAGCGTTTCACGGTCTGAAACGACGATTTTGTGCGTAGACTTTGGAAATATATTCTACCTGTAGTTTCGATGGAACTAGGTTATTTATGCTACAATAAGACAAAATAAACTGATTTTTAGAGAATACAAGCTTTTGGAGGCACTGCGTGGTGCACTCGCCAGCGCAGCTGGAATGCAGATTTGAACTATGGAAGTTACTGCAAAACACCTTCAAAACACGTAATTCGCTTAGAAAACGCATTTTCAATTGATTTGGAGACATATTTTCAGAAACAGTTTTTACATCATATTTGAGCGTTTCACGGTCTGAAACGACGATTTTGTATGTAGACTATGGAAATATATTCTACCTGTAGTTTCTATGGCACTTTGTTATTTAGGCTACAATACGATAAAATACACTGATTTTTAGTGAATACAAGCTTTTGGAGGCTCTCCGTGGTACACTCGCCAGCGCAACTAGAGTGCCAATTTGAACTATAGAAGTTACTGCAAAACACCTTAAAAACACGTAATTCGCTTAGAAAACGCATTTTCAAGTGATTTGGTGGCATGTTTTGAGAAGCAGTTTTTACATCATATTTGAGCGTTTCACGGTCTGAAACGACGATTTTGTATGAAACTTAGGAAACATATTCTACCTGTAGTTTCGATAGCACTTGGTTATTTAGGGTACAATAAGACATAATACACTGTTTTTTAGTGAATACAACCTTTTGGGGGCACTCCGTGGTGCACTCGCTAGCGTAGCTAGAGTGCCGATTTGAACTATAGAAGTTACTGCAAAACACCTTAAAAACACGTTATTCGCTTAGAAAACGCATTTTCAAGTGATTTGGAGACATGTTTTGAGAAACAGTTTTTACATCATATTTGGACGTTTCACGGTCTGATACCACGATTTTGCATGTTACTTTGGGAACGTATTCTAAATGTAGTTTCGATGGAACTAGGTTATTTAAGCTACAATACGACAAAATACACTGATTTTTAGTGAATACAAGGTTTTGGAGGCACTCCGTGGTGCACTCGCCAGCGCAGCTAGAGTGCCGATTTGAACTATAGAAGTTATTGCAAAACACCTTAAAAACACGTAATTCGATTAGAAAACGCATTTTCAAGTGGTTTGGAGACATGTTTTGAGAAACTGTTTTTACATCATATTTGAGCGTTTCACGGTCTGAAACGACTATTTTGCATGTATCTTTGGAAACATATTCTACCTGTAGTTTCGATGGAACTAGGTTATTTATGCTACAATAAGACAAAATACACTGATTTTTAGTGAATACAAGCTTTTGGAGGCTCTCCGCGTTGCACTCGCCAGCGCAGCTAGAGTGCCGATATGAACTATAGAAGTTACTGCAAAACACCTTAAAAACATGTAATTCGCTTAGAAAACGCATTTTCAAGTGATTTGGAGACATGTTTAGAGAAACAGATTTTACATCATATTTGAGCGTTTCACGGTCTGAAACGACGATTTTGCATGTATCTTTGAAAACATATTATACCTGTAGTTTCGATTGAACTAGGTTATTTATGCTACAGTAAGACAAAATACACTGATATTTAGTGAATACAAGCCTTTGGAGGCACTCCGTGGTACACTCGCCTGCGCAACTAGAGTGCCGATTTGAACTATAGAAGTTACTGCAAAACACCTTAAAAACACGTAATTCGCTTAGAAAACGCATTTTCAAGTGATTTGGAGACATGTTTTGAGAAACAGTTTTTACATCATATTTGAGCTTTTCACGGTCTGAAACGACGATTTTGTATGTAGACTTAGGAAACATATTCTACCTGTAGTTTCGATAGCACTTGGTTATTTAGGGTACAATAAGACAAAATAAACTGATTTTTAGAGAATACAAGCTTTTGGAGGCACTGCGTGGTGCACTCGCCAGCGCAGCTAGAATGCAGATTTGAACTATGGAAGTTACTGCAAAACACCTTCAAAACACGTAATTCGCTTAGAAAACGCATTTTAATTGATTTGGAGACATGTTTTCAGAAACAGTTTTTACATCATATTTGAACGTTTCACGGTCTGAAACGACGATTTTGTATGTAGACTTTGGAAACATATTCTACCTGTAGTTTCTATAGCACTTTGTTATTTAGGCTACAATACGACAAAATACACTGATTTTTAGTGAATACAAGCTTTTGGAGGCTCTCCGTGGTACATTCGCCAGCGCAGCTAGAGTGCCGATTTGAACTATAGAAGTTACTGCAAAACACCCTAGAAACACGTAATTCGTTTAGAAAACGTATTTTCAGGTGATTTGGAGACATGTTTTGAGAAACAGTTTTTACATCATATTTGAGAGTTTCACGGTCTGAAACGACGATTGTGCATGTATCTTTGGAAACATATTCTACCTGTAGTTTCAAAGGAACTAGGTTATTTATGCTACAATAAGACAAAATACACTGATTTTTAGTGAATACAAGGTTTTGGAGGCACTCCGTGGTGCACTCGCCAGCGCAGCTAGAGTGCCGATTTGAACTATAGAAGTTACTGCAAAACACCTTAAAAACACGTAATTCGCTTAGAAAACGCATTTTCAAGTGATTTGGAGACATGTTTTGAGAAACAGTTTTTACATCATATTTGAGCTTTTCACGGTCTGAAATGACGATTTTGTATGTAGACTTAGGAAACATATTCTACCTGTAGTTTCAATAGCACTTGGTTATTTAGGGTACAATAAGACAAAATACACTGCTTTTTAGTTAATACAACCTTTTGGAGGCACTTCAAGGTGCACTCGCCAGCGCAGCTAGAGTGCCGATTTGTTCTATAGAAGTTACTGCAAAACACCTTAAAAACACATAATTCGCTTAGAAAACGCATTTTCAAGTGATTTGGAGACATGTTTTGAGAAAGCTTTTACATCATATTTGAGCGTTTCACGTTCTGAAACGACGATTTTGTACGTATACTTTGGAAACATATTCTACCTGTAGTTGCGATGGAACTAGGTTATTTATGCTACAATAAGACAAAATAAACTGATTTTTAGAGAATACAAGCTTTTGGAGGCACTGCGTGGTGCACTCGCCAGCGCAGCTAGAATGCAGATTTGAACTATGGAAGTTACTGCAAAACACCTTCAAAACACGTAATTCGCTTAGAAAACGCATTTTCAATTGATTTGGAGACATGTTTTCAGAAAGAGTTTTTACATCATATTTGAGCGTTTCACGGTCTGAAACGACGATTTTGTATGTAGACTTTGGAAACATATTCTACCCGTAGTTTCTATGGCACTTTGTTATTTAGGCTACAATACGACAAAATACACTGATATTTAGTGAATACAAGCTTTTGGAGGCTCTCCGTGGTACATTCGCCAGCGCAGGTAGAGTGCCGATTTGAACTATAGAAGTTACTGCAAAACACCCTAGAAACACGTAATTCGTTTAGAAAACGTATTTTCAGGTGATTTGGAGACATGTTTTGAGAAACAGTTTTTACATCATATTTGAGAGTTTCACGGTCTGAAACGACGATTGTGCATGTATCTTTGAAATCATATTCTACCTGTAGTTTCGATGGAACTTGGTTATTTATGCTACAATAAGACAAAATACACTGATTTTTAGTGAATACAAGCTTTTGGAGGCACTCCGTCGTGCACTCGCCAGCGCAGCTAGAGTGCCGATTTGAACTATAGGAGTTACTGCAAAACACCTTAAAAACATGTAATTCGCTTAGAGAACGCATTTTCAAGTGATTTGGAGACATGTTTTGAGAAACAGTTTTTACGTCATATTTGAGCGTTTCACGGTCTGAAACGACGATTTTGCATGTATCTTTGAAAACATATTCTACTTGTAGTTTCGATGAAACTAGGTTATTTATGCTACATAAAAACAACATACATTGATTTTTAGCGAATACAAGCTTTTGGAGGCACTCCGTGGTGCACTCGCCAGCGCAACTAAAGTGGCGATTTGAACTATAGAAGTTACTGCAATACACCTTAAATACACGTAATTCGCTTAGAAAACGCATTTTCAAGTGATTTGGAGACATGTTTTGCGAAACAGTTTTTACATCATATTTGAGCGTTTTACGGTCTGAAACGACGATTTCGTATGTAGACTTAGGAAACATATTCTACCTGTAGTTTCGATATCACTTGGTTATTTAGGGTACAATACGACAAAATACACTGATTTTTGGTGAATACAAGCTTTTGGAGGCTCTCCGTGGTACACTTGCCAGCGTAGCTAGAGTGCCGATTTGAATTATAGAAGTTACTGCAAAACACCCTAGAAACACGTAATTCGCTGAGAAAACGCATTTTCAAGTGATTTGGAGACATGTTTTGAGAAACAGTTTTTACATCATATTTGAGCGTTTCACGGTCTGAAACGACTATTTTGCATGTATCTTTGGAAACATATTCTACCTGTAGTATCGATGGAATTAGGTTTTTTATGCTACAATAAGACAAAATACACTGATTTTTAGTGAATACAAGGTTTTGGAGGCACTCCGTGGTGCACTCGCCAGCGCAGCAAGAGTGCCGATTTGAACTATAGAAGTTACTGCAAAACACCTTAAAAACACGTAATTCGCGTAGAAAACGCATTTTCAAGTGATTTGGAGGCATGTTTTGAGAAACAGTTTTTACATCATATTTGAGCGTTTCACGGTCTGAAACGACGATTTTGTATGTAGACTTAGGAAACATATTCTACCTGTAGTTTCGATAGCACCTGGTTATTTATGGTACAATAAGACATAATACACTGTTTTTTAGTGAATACAACCTTTTGGGGGCACTCCGTGGTGCACTCGCCAGCGCAGCTAGAGTGCCGATTTGAACTATAGAAGTTTCTGCAAAACACCTTAAAAACACGTAATTCGCTTAGAAAACACATTTTCAAGTGATTTGGAGACATGTTTTGAGAAACAGTTTTTACATCATATTTGAGCGTTTCACGGTCTGACACGACTATTTTGCATGTATCTTTGGAAACATATTCTACCTGTAGTTTCGATGGAACTAGGTTATTTATTCTACAATAAGACAAAATACACTGATTTTTAGTGAATACAAGCTTTTGGAGGCACTCCGTGGTGCACTCGCCAGCGCAGCTAGAGTGCCGATTTGAACTATAGAAGTCACTGCAAAACACCTTAAAAACATGTAATTCGCTTAGAAAACGCATTATCATGTGATTTGGAGACATGTTTTGAGAAACAGTTTTTACATCATATTTGAGCGTTTCACGGTCTGAAACGACGATTTTGCATGTATCTTTGAAAACATATTCTACTTGTAGTTTCGATGAAACTAGGTTATTTATGCTACAATAAAACAAAATACACTGATTTTTAGTGAATACAAGCTTTCGGAGGCACTCCGTTGTGCACTCGCCAGCGCAGCTAGAGTGCCGATTTGAACTATAGAAGTTACTGCAAAACAACTTAAAAACAAATAATTCGCTTAGAACACGCATTTTCAAGTGATTTGGAGACATGTTTTGAGAAACAGTTTTTACATCATATTTGAGCGTTTCACGGTCTGAAACGACGATTTTGTATGTAGACTTTGGAAACATATTCTACCTGTAGTTTCTGTGGCACTTTGTTATTTAGGCTACAATACGACAAAATACAATGATTTTTAATGAATAAACCTTTTGGAGGCTCTCCGTGGTACACTCGCCAGCGCAGCTAGAGTGCCGATTTGAACTATAGAAGTTACTGCAAAACAACTTAAAAACACATAATTCGCTTAGAAAACGCATTTTCAAGTGATTTGGAGACATGTTTTGAGAAACAGTTTTTACATCATATTTGAGCGTGTCACAGTCTGAAACGACGATTTTGTATGTAGACTTTGGAAACATATTCTACCTGTAGTTTCTATGGCACTTTGTTATTTAGGCTACAATATGACAAAATACACTGTTTTTTAGTGAATACAACCTTTTGGAGGCACTCCGTGGTGCATTCGCCAGCGCAGCTAGAGTGCCGATTTGAACTATAGAAGTTACTGCAAAACACCCTAGAAACACGTAATTCGCTTAGAAAACATATTTTCAGGTGATTTGGAGACATGTTTTGAGAAACAGTTTTTACATCATATTTGAGCGTTTCACGGTCTGAAACGACGATTTTGCATGTATCTTTGGAAACATATTCTCCCTGTAGTTTCGATGGAACTAGGTTATTTATGCTACAATAAGACAAAATACACTGATTTTTAGTGAATACAAGCTTTTGGAGGCACTCCGTGGTGCACTCGCCAGCGCAGCTAGAGTGCGGATTTGAACTATAGAAGTAACTGCAAAACACCTTAAAAACAAATAATTCGCTTAGAACACGCATTTTCAAGTGATTTGGAGACATGTTTTGAGAAACAGTTTTTACATCATATTTGAGCGTTTCACGGTCTGAAACGACGATTTTGTATGTAGACTTTGGAAACATATTCTACCTGTAGTTTCTATGGCACTTTGTTATTTAGGCTACAATACGACAAAATACAATGATTTTTAATGAATAAACCTTTTGGAGGCTCTCCGTGGTACACTCGCCAGCGCAGCTAGAGTGCCGATTTGAACTATAGAAGTTACTGCAAAACAACTTAAAAACACATAATTCGCTTAGAAAACGCATTTTCAAGTGATTTGGAGACATGTTTTGAGAAACAGTTTTTACATCATATTTGAGCGTGTCACAGTCTGAAACGACGATTTTGTATGTAGACTTTGGAAACATATTCTACCTGTAGTTTCTATGGCACTTTGTTATTTAGGCTACAATATGACAAAATACACTGTTTTTTAGTGAATACAACCTTTTGGAGGCACTCCGTGGTGCATTCGCCAGCGCAGCTAGAGTGCCGATTTGAACTATAGAAGTTACTGCAAAACACCCTAGAAACACGTAATTCGCTTAGAAAACATATTTTCAGGTGATTTGGAGACATGTTTTGAGAAACAGTTTTTACATCATATTTGAGCGTTTCACGGTCTGAAACGACGATTTTGCATGTATCTTTGGAAACATATTCTCCCTGTAGTTTCGATGGAACTAGGTTATTTATGCTACAATAAGACAAAATACACTGATTTTTAGTGAATACAAGCTTTTGGAGGCACTCCGTGGTGCACTCGCCAGCGCAGCTAGAGTGCGGATTTGAACTATAGAAGTAACTGCAAAACACCTTAAAAACATGTAATTTGCTTAGAAAACGCATTTTCAAGTGATTTGGAGACATGTTTTGAGAAACAGTTTTTACATCATATTTGAGCGTTTCACGGTCTGAAACGACGATTTTGCATGTATCTTTGAAAACATTTTCTACTTGTAGTTTCGATGAAACTAGGTTATTTATGCTACAATAAAACAAAATACACTGATTTTTAGTGAATACAAGCTTTTGAAAGCACTCCGTGGTGCACTCGCCAGCGCAGTTAAAGTGCCGATTTGAACTATAGAAGTTACTGCAATACACCTTATTTCGCTTAAAAAACGCATTTTCAAGTGATTTGGAGACAAGTTTTGAGAAACAGTTTTTACATCATATTTGAGCATTTCACGGTCTGAAACGACGATTTTGTATGTAGACTTAGGAAACATATTCTACCTGTAGTTTCGATAGCACTTGGTTATTTAGGGTACAATAAGACATAATACACTGTTTTTCAGTGAATACAATCTTTTAGAGGCACTCGGTGGTGCACTCGCCAGCGCAGCTAGAGTGCCGATTTGAACTATAGAAGTTACTGCAAAACACCTTAAAACACGTAATTCGCTTAGAAAACGCATTTTCAAGTGATTTGGAGACATGTTTTGAAAAACAGTTTTTACATCATATTTGAAAAATTCACGGTCTGAAACGACGATTTTGTATGTAGACTTAGGAAACATATTCTACCTGTAGTTTCGATAGCACTTGGTTATTTAGGGTACAATAAGACATAATACACTGTTTTTCAGTGAATACAATCTTTTAGAGGCACTCGGTGGTGCACTCGCCAGCGCAGCTAGAGTGCCGATTTGAACTATAGAAGTTACTGCAAAACACCTTAAAACACGTAATTCGCTTAGAAAACGCATTTTCAAGTGATTTGGAGACATGTTTTGAAAAACAGTTTTTACATCATATTTGAAAAATTCACGGTCTGAAACGACGATTTTGTATGTAGACTTTGGAAACATATTCTACCTGTAGTTTCTATGGCACTTTGTTATTTAGGCTACAATACGACAAAATACACTGATTTTTAGTGAATACAAGCTTTTGGAAGCTCTCCGTGGTACATTCGCCAGCGCAGCTAGAGTGCCGATTTGAACTATAGAAGTTACTGCAAAACACCCTAGAAACACGTAATTCGTTTTGAAAACGTATTTTTAGGTGATTTGGAGACATGTTTTGTGAAACAGTTTTTACATCATATTTGAGAGTTTCACGGTCTGAAACGACGATTGTGCATGTATCTTTAGAAACATATTCTACCTGTAGTTTCGATGGAACTAGGTTATTTATGCTACAATAAGACAAAATACACTGATTTTTAGTAAATACAAGGTTTTGGAGGCACTCCGTGGTGCACTCGCCAGCGCAGCTAGAGTGCCGATTTGAACTATAGAAGTTACTGCAAAACACCTTAAAAACACGTAGTTCGTTTAGAAAACGTATTTTCAAGTGATTTGGAGACATGTTTGAGAACAGATTTTACAACATATTTGAACGTTTCACGGTCTGATACCACGATTTTGCACGTATCTTTGGGAACATATTCTACCTGTAGTTTCGATGGAACTAGGTTATTTATGCTACAATACGACAAAATACACTGATTTTTAGTGAATACAAGGTTTTGGAGGCACTCCGTGGTGCACTCGCCAGCGTAGCTAGAGTGCCGGTTTGAACTATAGAAGTTACTGCAAAACACCTTAAAAACACGTAATTCGCTTAGAAAACGTATTTTTAAGTGATTTGGAGACATGTTTTGAGAAACAGGTTTTACATCATATTTGAGCGTTTCACGGTCTGAAACGACGATTTTGCATGTATCTTTGGAAACATATTCTCCCTGAAGTTTCGATGGAACTAGGTTATTTATGCTACAATAAGACAAAATGCACTGATTTTTAGTGAATACAAGGTTTTGGAGGCACTCCGTGGTGCACTCGCCAGCGCAGCTAGAGTGCCGATTTGAACTATAGAAGTTACTGCAAAACACCTTAAAAACACGTAATTCGCTTAGAAAACGCATTTTCAAGTGATTTGGAGACATGTTTTCAGAAACAGTCTTTACATCATATTTGAGCGATTCACGGTCTGAAACGACGATTTTGTATGTAGACTTTGGAAACATATTCTACCTGTAGTTTCTATGGCACTTTGTTATTTAGGCTACAATACGACAAAATACACTGTTTTTTAGTGAATACAACCTTTTGGAGGCACTCCGTGGTGCACTCGCCAGCGCAACTAGAGTGCCGATTTGAACTATAGAAGTTACTGCAAAACACCTTAGAAACAGGTAATTCGCTTAGAAAACGCATTTTCAAGTGATTTGGAGACATGTTTTGAGAAACAGTTTTTACATCATATTTGAGCGTTTCACGGTCTGAAACGACGATTTTGCATGTATCTATGGAAACATATTCTACCTGAAGTTTCGATGGAACTAGGTTATTTATGCTACAATAAGACAAAATAAACTAATTTTTAGAGAATACAAGCTTTTGGAGGCACTGCGTGGTGCACTCGCCAGCGCAGCTAGAATGCAGATTTGAACTATGGGAGTTACTGCAAAACACCTTAAAAAATAGGGAATTCGCTTAGAAAACGCATTTTCAAGTGATTTGGAGACATGTTTTGAGAAACAGTTTTTACGTCATATTTGAGCGTTTCACGGTCTGAAACGACGATTTTGCATATATCTTTGAAAACATATTCTACTTGTAGTTTCGATGAAACTAGGTTATTTATGCTACAATAAAACAAAATACACTGATTTTTAGTGAATACAACCTTTTGGAGGCACTCCGTGGTGCACTCGCCAGCGCAACTAGAGTGCTGATTTGAACTATAGAAGTTACTGCAAAACACCTTAGAAACAGGTACTTCGCTTAGAAAACGCATTTTCAAGTGATTTGGAGACATGTTTTGAGAAACAGTTTTTACATTATATTTGAGTGTTTCACGGTCTGAAACGACGATTTTGCATGAATCTTTGGAAACATATTCTACCTGAAGTTTCGATGGAACTACGTTATTTATGCTACAATAAGACGAAATACACTGATTTTTAGTGAATACAAGTTTTTGGAGGCACTCCGAGGTGCACTCGCCAGCGCAGCTAGAGTGCCGATTTGAACTATAGAAGTCACTGCAAAAAACCTTAAAAACACGTAATTCGCTTAGATAACGCATTTTCAAGTGATTTGGAGACATGTTTTGAGAAACAGTTTTTACATCATATTTGAGCGTTTCACGGTCTGAAACGACGATTTTGCATGTATCTTTGGAAACATATTCTACCTGTAGTTTCGATGGAACTAGGTTATTTATGCAACAGTAAGACAAAATACAAAGATTTTTGGTGAATACAAGCTTTTGGAGGCACTCCGTGATGCACTCGCCCGCGCAGGTAGAGTGCCGATTTGAACTATAGAAGTTACTGCAAAACACCATAAAAACACGCAATTCGCTTAGAAAACGCATTTTCAAGTGATTTGGAGACATGTTTTGAGAAACAGTTTTTACATCATATTTGAACGTATCACGGTCTGAAACGACGATTTTTGTATGTAGACTTTGGAAACATATTCTACCAGTAGTTTCTATGGCACTTTGTTATTTAGGCTACAATACGACAAAATACACTGATTTTTAGTGAATACAACCTTTTGGAGTCTCTCCGTGTTACTCTCGCCAGCGCAGCTAGAATTCCGATTTGAACTATAGAAGTTACTGCAAAACACCCTAGAAACACGTAATTCGCTTAGAAAACATATTTTTAGGTGATTTGGAGACATGTTTTGAAAAACAGTCTTTACATCATATTTGAGCGTTTCACGATCTGAAACGACGAATTTACATGTATCTTTGGAAACATATTCTTCCTGTAGTTTCGATGGAACTAGGTTATTTATGTAACAATAAGACAAAATACACTGATTTTTAGTGAATACAAGCGTAAAGAGGCTTTTCGTGGTACACTCGCCAGCGCAGCTAGAGTGCCGATTTGAACTATAGAGGTTACTGCAAAACACCTTAAAAACACGTAATTCGCTTAGAAAACGCATTTTCAAGTGATTTGGAAACATGTTTTGAGAAACAGTTTTTACATCATATTTGAGCGTTTCACGGTCTGAAACGACGATTTTGCATGTATCTTTGGAAACATATTCTACCTGTAGTATCGATTGAACTATGTTTTTTATGCTACAATAAGACAAAATACACTGATTTTTATTGAATACAAGGTTTTGGAGGCACTCCGTCGTGCACTCGCCAGCGCAGCTAGAGTGCCGATTTGAACTATAGAAGTTACTGCAAAACACCTTAAAAACACGTAATTCGCTTAGAAAACGCATTTTCAAGTGATTTGGAGGCATGTTTTGAGAAACAGTTTTTACATCATATTTGAACGTTTCACGGTCTGATACCGCGATTTTGCATGTATATTTGGGAACATATTCTACCTGTAGTTTCGAAAGAACTAGGTTATTTAGGCTACAATACGACAAAATAAACTGATTTTTAGTGAATACAAGGTTATGGAGGCACTCCGTGGTGCACTCGCCAGCGCAGCTAGAGTGCCGATTTGAACTATAGAAGTTACTGCAAAACACCTTAAAAACACGTAATTCGCTTAGAAAACGCATTTTCAAGTGGTTTGGAAACATGTTTTGAGAAACTGTTTTTACATCATATTTGAGCGTTTCACGGTCTGAAACGACGATTTTGCATGTATTTTTGGAAACATATTCTACCTGTAGTTTCGATGGAACTAGGTTATTTATGCTACAATAAGACAAAATACACTGATTTTTAGTGAATACAAGCTTTTGGATTCACTGCGTGGTTCACTCGCCAGCGCAGCTAGAGTGCCGATTTGAACTATAGAAGTTACTGCAAAACACCTTAGAAATACGTAATTCGCTTAGAAAATGAATTTTCAAGTGATTTGGAGATATGTTTTGAGAAACAGTTTTCACATCATATTTGAGCGTTTCACGGTCTGAAACGACGATTTTGCATGCATTTTTGGAAACATATTCTATCTGTAGTTTCGATGGAACTAGGTTATTTATGCTACAATAAGACAAAATACACTGATTTTTAGTGAATACAAGCTTTTGGATTCACTGCGTGGTTCACTCGCCAGCGCAGCTAGAGTGCCGATTTGAACTATAGAAGTTACTGCAAAACACCTTAGAAATACGTAATTCGCTTAGAAAATGAATTTTCAAGTGATTTGGAGATATGTTTTGAGAAACAGTTTTCACATCATATTTGAGCGTTTCACGGTCTGAAACGACGATTTTGCATGCATTTTTGGAAACATATTCTATCTGTAGTTTCGATGGAACTAGGTTATTTATGCTACAATAAGACAAAATACACTGATTTTTAGTGAATACAAGCTTTTGGATTCACTGCGTGGTTCACTCGCCAGCGCAGCTAGAGTGCCGATTTGAACTATAGAAGTTACTGCAAAACACCTTAGAAATACGTAATTCGCTTAGAAAACGAATTTTCAAGTGATTTGGAGACATGTTTTGAGAAACAGTTTTCACATCATATTTGAGCGTTTCACGGTCTGAAACGACGATTTTGCATGTATCTTTGGAAACATATTCTACCTGTAGTTTCGATGGAACTAGGTTATTTATGCAACAATAAGACAAAATACACAGATTTTTAGTGAATACAAGGTTTTGGAGGCACTCCGTGGTGCACTCGCCAGCGCAGCTAGAGTGCCGATTTGAACTATAGAAGTTACTGCAAAACACCTTAAAATTACGTAATTTGCTTAGAAAACGCATTTTCAAGTGATTGGGAGACATGTTTTGAGAAACAGTTTTTACATCATATTTGAGCTTTTCACGGTCTGAATCGACGATTTTGTATGTAGACTTAGGAAACATATTCTACCTGTAGTTTCAATAGCACTTGGTTATTTAGGGTACAATAAGACAAAATACACAGTTTTTTTAGTGAATACAACCTTTTGGAGGCACTCCAAGGTGCACTCGCCAGCGCAGCTAGAGTGCCGATTTGTTCTATAAAAGTTACTGCAAAACACCTTAAAAACACGTAATTCGCATTTTCAAGTGATTTGGAGACATGTTTTGAGAAACAGTTTTTACATCATATTTGAGCGTTTCACGGTCTGAACCGACGATTTTGCATGTATTTTTGGAAACATATTCTGCGTGAAGTTTCGATGGAACTACGTTATTTATGCTATAATAAGACAAAATACACTGATTTTTAGTGAATACAAGCTTATGGAGGCACTCCGTGGTGCACTCGCCAGCGCAGCTAGAGTGCCGATTTGAACTATAGAAGTTACTGCAAAACACCCTAGAAACACGTAACCCGCTTAGGTAACGCATTTTTAAGTGAATTGGAGACAAGTTTTGAAAAACAGTTTTTACATCATATTTGAGCGTTTCACGGTCTTAAACGACGATTTTGCATGTATCTTTAAAAACATATTCTACCTGTAGTTTCGATGGAACTAGGTAAATTTATGCTACAATAAGACAAAATACACTGATATTTAGTGAATACAAGCCTTTGGAGGCACTCCGTGGTACACTCGCCTGCGCAGCTAGAGTGCCGATTTGAACTATAGAAGTTACTGCAAAACAACTTAGAAACACGTAATTCGCTTAGAAAACGCCTTTTTAAGTGATTTGGAGACATGTTTTGAGAAACAGTTTTTACATCATATTTGAGCGTTTCACGGTCTGAAACGACGATTTTGTGCGTAGACTTTGGAAATATATTCTACCTGTAGTTTCGATGGAACTAGGTTATTTATGCTACAATAAGACAAAATAAACTGATTTTTAGAGAATACAAGCTTTTGGAGGCACTGCGTGGTGCACTCGCCAGCGCAGCTGGAATGCAGATTTGAACTATGGAAGTTACTGCAAAACACCTTCAAAACACGTAATTCGCTTAGAAAACGCATTTTCAATTGATTTGGAGACATATTTTCAGAAACAGTTTTTACATCATATTTGAGCGTTTCACGGTCTGAAACGACTATTTTGTATGTAGACTATGGAAATATATTCTACCTGTAGTTTCTATGGCACTTTGTTATTTAGGCTACAATACGACAAAATACACTGATTTTTAGTGAATACAAGCTTTTGGAGGCTCTCCGTGGTACACTCGCCAGCGCAACTAGAGTGCCAATTTGAACTATAGAAGTTACTGCAAAACACCTTAAAAACACGTAATTCGCTTAGAAAACGCATTTTCAAGTGATTTGGTGGCATGTTTTGAGAAGCAGTTTTTACATCATATTTGAGCGTTTCACGGTCTGAAACGACGATTTTGTATGAAACTTAGGAAACATTTTCTACCTGTAGTTTCGATAGCACTTGGTTATTTAGGGTACAATAAGACATAATACACTGTTTTTTAGTGAATACAACCTTTTGGGGGCACTCCGTGGTGCACTCGCTAGCGTAGCTAGAGTGCCGATTTGAACTATAGAAGTTACTGCAAAACACCTTAAAAACACGTTATTCGCTTAGAAAACGCATTTTCAAGTGATTTGGAGACATGTTTTGAGAAACAGTTTTTACATCATATTTGGACGTTTCACGGTCTGATACCACGATTTTGCATGTTACTTTGGGAACGTATTCTAAATGTAGTTTCGATGGAACTAGGTTATTTAAGCTACAATACGACAAAATACACTGATTTTTAGTGAATACAAGGTTTTGGAGGCACTCCGTGGTGCACTCGCCAGCGCAGCTAGAGTGCCGATTTGAACTATAGAAGTTATTGCAAAACACCTTAAAAACACGTAATTCGATTAGAAAACGCATTTTCAAGTGGTTTGGAGACATGTTTTGAGAAACTGTTTTTACATCATATTTGAGCGTTTCACGGTCTGAAACGACTATTTTGCATGTATCTTTGGAAACATATTCTACCTGTAGTTTCGATGGAACTAGGTTATTTATGCTACAATAAGACAAAATACACTGATTTTTAGTGAATACAAGCTTTTGGAGGCTCTCCGCGTTGCACTCGCCAGCGCAGCTAGAGTGCCGATATGAACTATAGAAGTTACTGCAAAACACCTTAAAAACATGTAATTCGCTTAGAAAACGCATTTTCAAGTGATTTGGAGACATGTTTAGAGAAACAGATTTTACATCATATTTGAGCGTTTCACGGTCTGAAACGACGATTTTGCATGTATCTTTGAAAACATATTATACCTGTAGTTTCGATTGAACTAGGTTATTTATGCTACAGTAAGACAAAATACACTGATATTTAGTGAATACAAGCCTTTGGAGGCACTCCGTGGTACACTCGCCTGCGCAACTAGAGTGCCGATTTGAACTATAGAAGTTACTGCAAAACACCTTAAAAACACGTAATTCGCTTAGAAAACGCATTTTCAAGTGATTTGGAGACATGTTTTGAGAAACAGTTTTTACATCATATTTGAGCTTTTCACGGTCTGAAACGACGATTTTGTATGTAGACTTAGGAAACATATTCTACCTGTAGTTTCGATAGCACTTGGTTATTTAGGGTACAATAAGACAAAATAAACTGATTTTTAGAGAATACAAGCTTTTGGAGGCACTGCGTGGTGCACTCGCCAGCGCAGCTAGAATGCAGATTTGAACTATGGAAGTTACTGCAAAACACCTTCAAAACACGTAATTCGCTTAGAAAACGCATTTTAATTGATTTGGAGACATGTTTTCAGAAACAGTTTTTACATCATATTTGAACGTTTCACGGTCTGAAACGACGATTTTGTATGTAGACTTTGGAAACATATTCTACCTGTAGTTTCTATAGCACTTTGTTATTTAGGCTACAATACGACAAAATACACTGATTTTTAGTGAATACAAGCTTTTGGAGGCTCTCCGTGGTACATTCGCCAGCGCAGCTAGAGTGCCGATTTGAACTATAGAAGTTACTGCAAAACACCCTAGAAACACGTAATTCGTTTAGAAAACGTATTTTCAGGTGATTTGGAGACATGTTTTGAGAAACAGTTTTTACATCATATTTGAGAGTTTCACGGTCTGAAACGACGATTGTGCATGTATCTTTGGAAACATATTCTACCTGTAGTTTTAATGGAACTAGGTTATTTATGCTACAATAAGACAAAATACACTGATTTTTAGTGAATACAAGGTTTTGGAGGCACTCCGTGGTGCACTCGCCAGCGCAGCTAGAGTGCCGATTTGAACTATAGAAGTTACTGCAAAACACCTTAAAAACACGTAATTCGCTTAGAAAACGCATTTTCAAGTGATTTGGAGACATGTTTTGAGAAACAGTTTTTACATCATATTTGAGCTTTTCACGGTCTGAAATGACGATTTTGTATGTAGACTTAGGAAACATATTCTACCTGTAGTTTCAATAGCACTTGGTTATTTAGGGTACAATAAGACAAAATACACTGCTTTTTAGTTAATACAACCTTTTGGAGGCACTTCAAGGTGCACTCGCCAGCGCAGCTAGAGTGCCGATTTGTTCTATAGAAGTTACTGCAAAACACCTTAAAAACACATAATTCGCTTAGAAAACGCATTTTCAAGTGATTTGGAGACATGTTTTGAGAAAGCTTTTACATCATATTTGAGCGTTTCACGTTCTGAAACGACGATTTTGTACGTATACTTTGGAAACATATTCTACCTGTAGTTGCGATGGAACTAGGTTATTTATGCTACAATAAGACAAAATAAACTGATTTTTAGAGAATACAAGCTTTTGGAGGCACTGCGTGGTGCACTCGCCAGCGCAGCTAGAATGCAGATTTGAACTATGGAAGTTACTGCAAAACACCT
>OY720453.1:19334595-19352095 GCA_963082715.1 Harpalus rubripes | reverse complement strand
TTTTGATTTGGTATGAATAGTTTTAATAATTAGTTGCTATTGTTTATAATGAATTCATATGTATAAGACCAATGTGTAAAATAAAAGTTGCGTAGTTGTGTGTATTTGTAACAGAGGAAACGTGTTGAAAATTTCAGTATGTATTGTGACTGTTTCGTTTTATATAGCGAGAATTAAAATAATACAACGCAAGAGATGTATGTGTCGCACGTACTCGGAACTCATATTTTATTGTCTCTATTTCCACACGTGTTTTAAAAATTAAATTTTTGGTGCATTTATTGTTTTAAACGTACAGCCAATTTATTTCTCCGTGAAGGATAAAGATATTTAAGGGTGCCAAATTGATCGCAGCGTGAAAATAATCAGTCCCATTCTTTTTCTTCCAAGAAAATGTGCTCAAAAGAGAATAAGGATTAATTGTAATCAAAATGAAACGTATTGCTTTGTCCCAAATTTATGTAGTTAAATATTTATCCTCATTAAAATAATTCTTAAGTGTTCTTTTGTGCCAAAAATAAGTAAGTACCTAATTGTTTTAAGTAAAAACGGAGACAGAATTTTGCTTTCAATGGAATTAGAGCGCCAAATTAAAAGACGTAACCTACATTGAATCGATACAAATGAAATTTAACAAGTTAAGAAGTTGAAATTCGTCTTTTTCTTCGCTGTGTTATAATAGAATTTTGCATAACGAATATAAAATATCCGAAGGAAGAGGCGTAGGCACAGAATTCCTTGTTAAATTGAGACCGCTGTTAAATGTGTTAAGAATTTGTAGCAGTAAGAATTACCGGGACGGATGAACGCGTACATTTTTAATTGAATAGGAGATCTTCAGACCAGTTATCCGTATTAAAGTGGTGCTTGCAGCATGTATTATAGAATCATAACAAAGTTCTTCATCATAGTAAAATATTTAAAAAAATGTGCAAATATACTAAAACTTGATCTTAAAAACTTTAAAATGGCGACTATCAAACTTTTAAAAAATCTGGTGTGGCCAACACAATACCTCCCGCCATTTACCGCCCGAATCACAAAAAAGACTAAGCTAATCCTTATTTTTGGATTAGCGAATTTTACTCTAATTTTGGCAGTTTATTTCTTAAAATATGGTCTAATCTAATCCAAAAAACTACCTTTTTTGATAACAAAATGAAGATTAAATTTTAAATACTGGGATATAATAAAATTCACTAATCCAAAAATGAGAATTAGCTTAAACTTTTTTGCGAATCGATAATTTTTATTAATCTAAATACATACCTATATATTTACTTATGCTGGAAACTGTATTGATTTCCTTTCCTATTGTTCTATTTTCTTTTCAAATCGGTACTATTATTAAATTTAAATGATTAGTTCTTTGACTGTGACATTTATCTGTCAGTTACATACATTTGAATAACTGCGCAACCAAGGAGTTTTGTTTGTTTAAAGCGTAGGCTCCAGGACTTAAATTATAGATAATTTTATAAATTTATCCATAAAATATATTGAAAAAATATTAATGCAAATCTGTAGAAAATTTAATAATCTTTAATTATAATAACATTAATCTCGAAAAAGTAACATTCAAAGAAAAACTATTTTGATCTTCTAGTAAAGTGCCATTTCCGGTTATCCGATTTACACCAAAATCTAATGGGCTCTTTCCATTACAGAAAAAGTTCGAAATACAAGGTTTCAAAATTTTCTGAATGATAGTATTTGAGTTAGAGTGGCGGATCCACACATACATATACACACACCCATACATACACACATACACACATACACACGTACACACATACACATACATACACACATACACATATACACACTTACACACAGATCGTGAAAATGTTAAAATTGGATTCTAGGATTTACCAAAATCTCAGATATGCGATTTTTAGCGCGATCCCTATACCTCCCTTACCAAGGATAGCGGGAGGTAAAAAAACAAACTTGAAAACAATAATTAACATTTAATTCTCTAAAATGAGTAATCGTTTTAGTGACAGATCTGCGCTGATTCAATCTATTGACATGTGAAATTGAAAACTATTTTTAACAAATAATACTGCAAAAAAAGTATACAAATTTGTAAAAACAATATTTATATATTCTACAACCGGTAGTATTTCAGACAAATAAGCGAAGACCCCGTTAACATGTTGCCAAATTAAATGAATTTAAAATTTTTATGTCACCCGTTTCGTAATTTCATATTAGCATAAATAATGAATTATTAACCTCGCTCCTATTTTCTTTGACAACTCTGTCATCTCTTAATACGTTGGTTTACGAAACATACTACGTAAAAACAACTCCGTCGCGAATACAAAATATCTGAAAGCGCTGGAGAAGCCTGAGAATTCCGTGTTAAATTGAGACTAGTGCTAAATGCGTTAAGAATTTGTAGTCTGAATGCTGTTAGACAATCCGGTTAACAACTTGTGCTTGAACATAGCCCTTCTAACTTAATTGTGTCCGACCGCAAATCGCCGGAAGCATCACTGAGGACAGTTAATGAATGGCGAACCGCATTGGAAATCGATCCCTTTGTGCTATATGATCGCTCTTATACTATACTTACACATAAAATACAATCGCTAAGTCAAAAACAAATGGAAAACAATACGCCCGGCAAATATACGAGTCCGACAGTGGTGTGCAGAGGGTTTCAAATTTGGGTAAGCAGCAAAAAATGAGTAAAATGCAAACTTAAACTTTATTTAATAAATAAATCAAAATCATTTTTTATTACTTGAAACTAAATTCTATATACTTTTATTATTTGCACGAAAACTGATCTACAATAATGATTTACTGAGTTAACATGCTGTTTTGAAACCGTTCTGAAAACGTTTTTAATTTTAAAATGCCATGTATACACAGTTTCAAAACGATTTTGAGTTGTCTCAAACTAAAACTGAAATTCATGGGTTTGACTCGAAAACCGGTTGGAAAATTACTCATATAAACACTTAAAATCCAGTTTCGATATTGCGCATGCTTACGTAGTCATAGCTTAACGTTTCTGCCCGGGGCCACACGAGAATACAGGCCTGAATGTTCAATTCGTGACGTCACAACTAGATTTTTGCTGTCACGCTACGCCTCGAACAACAGCAGTGTAAGTATAGGAATTTTAAACAAATAGGATTGTAAAGTGTGATTTATAAAGATATACAACTCGTAAGTACCTATACAAATATTATATAATAACTATTTATATACGTAACTAAACAAATAAAATAAAAAAACAAATTATAAATGGTCTAAATATACGAATAAACTCATGTTTTACTTTCAAATAACTAATACAAGAAATAATAAAAATAATATTAATAATAATAATAATAATAATAATAATAATAATAATAATAATAATAATAATAATAATAATAATAATAATAATAATAATAATAATAATAATAATAATAATAATAATAATAATAATAATAATAATAATAATAATAATAATAATAATAATAATAATAAATCTTTAGATCTGGAGCTAACAAATGCAAATAATATATCACAGAACATAATATCAAAATGATAATAATGAAACTAAAAATGAATGACATACATAAGGTACGCATATTATATATTAAAAATAACCATTACTTTGAAATAAAATAGATTTAAGTGCTCGCTAATTTACTTATTTATATTTTTGTTAAACTGATTTTTATTACAAATTTGTTCATTACAGTTTTTTCTAGAATTATTTAGTAAAATGTTGCTGAATATCCCTAAAAAAATTCATGACCATGTATTAGAAAAACTTGTTTAGCTTAATATCTCTAATGTCAGATATATCAAATTTTTTTTTTTTTTTTTTTTTTTTTTTATCACCCAACAGGAAACAATTCCCAATTACAGAGTAATATTAGTATGGAATGTACAAGACAAAAGTGTTAATACAATTTTACAATTAATTATAGCAAAATATGATACAAAAATATTACCGAAATGTATAAATAGAATAAGTTTGTAATTCAACTAATTTTCTGGGCGATTTCTCAAACATTTATCGATTTTGCTACTGAATTTAGACATAGAATCGCTTAAGTCAAGTTCATTACTGAATTTATTGAATAATCGGCACATAGAGTTTATCGGACTAGAATAATGACAATTTGTTCTTGAGAGATCGCAGAGAAATAAAATGGTTGAACGGGTATTACATGGCCGTGTATGAAAATTGAGTTCAGCCAAAAGTAAGGGGCTGCTAATTAAATTGTTAATTAATTTATATAAAAATAGTAATTGGCATTTGTCACACCGTATTATTAGGGGTTCGAGATTAAAGAAGGTTACCACGTCCTCATATTTCATATTCGGCCATGCGCGATACAAATGATAATAAAGCAGATTACAGAATTTTTTTTGTACACTTTCAATTTTGTTTATATGGGTTACGTAGTATGGGTTCCAGACTATACAACCATACTCTAGTTTTGATCGCACAAATGAAAAATATAAGCTTAATATGGTATTTACATTTTTGTTACGTGATGAGCGAAGCACAAAGCCTAAGATTCTATAAGTTTCAGATATTAGCAACTCTAAATGAAGTGTAAATTGGAGCTTATTGTTGAAGTTTATACCCAAGTCTTTCACTGTTGTTTGTCTTTTCAATGTTTGATCATTCATGGTATAATTGAATTCGATACTAAACATTTTTCTACTAATGGTCATCACGCAACATTTGTCTACGTATATTAAAAAACAGATCATTACTCAGTGCCCATTGATTGATGTTGTTGATATCAGATTGAAGTTGAAGACAGTCGTCAATATTTGTAATTTTATGAAATATTTTTAAATCATCAGCAAACAATAAACATTTTGAATTATTAACAACATCAACAATATCATTGATAAATAATATGAACAACAATGGTCCAAGTACAGAGCCCTGAGGTACACCTGAAGTTGGAGTGAATGACCTTGAGCGATGGCCCTTAATACAAACATACTGACTTCTATCATGTATATAGGAGAATATGAAATTTAATAAATTGTCACGGAATCCTATTCGCTCTAGTTTAGTTATTAAGATGTAATGTGATACTGAATCAAACGCTTTTGCGAAGTCTGTATAAACGACATCAACCTGCTGTTTTCTTTCAAGGGTATTATGGGTAAAGGTAACAAATTCCATTAAGTTCGTAGTTGTTGATCGTTTTGGTACAAAACCGTGTTGTTCCAAATTTATAGTATTGAGTGTTTGGCTCTGAATATTTTTAAAAACTATATTTTCAAAAACTTTAGCTAGTGAGTTTAGACAAGATATGGGCCTATAATTACAAATTAAATTTCTTTTCCCAGATTTAAATACTGGACAAACTTTAGCTTCCTTCCACTTGTCAGGGAATATGGTGGTTTTTAATGACAAGTTGAACAAGTGGTTTAATGGTAGAAGAAATGAATCTAAACAACCCTTGATAATATATGAGGGAATGTTGTCCGGACCAGTTGATTTTGTATTTTTTTGTGATTTTATTGCATGTGAAATGTCGTCATCAGTAATTTCAATGATTCGAATAGAATTAGAGTGAACAACAGAGGTACATAGATTGTTATTATCGGGCAAGTTTTCAGGTTTATAGACACTACTGAAATAATTAGCAAAAGCGTCAACAATGCTTGATTCATCATTGTATTCATTATTGTTATGAAGTAGAGTTGCTGGGATGTCATGACTATTCTTTGTACTTCTTATGTAATTCCAAAAATTATTTGGTTTATTAACTATATTATTCTCAATATTATTTATGTAAGTAAAGTATAATTTTTTGGAAAGGTTTTTAATTGTACCTCGAAGTTCTTTAAATTTGTTTAAATGATGCTCCAATTTATTATTTTTGTACAAATTTCTGTAGTGTTCCTTTTCCTTTATTAAAGATATAATGGTAGAATTAAACCATTGCGGATATTTATAATAATTACGCCGACAAGCAGCTTTTGGTATAGCTTGATCGAGTATGTTATAAAGAACAGTATAAAAAAGTTCTAATGCTTCGTTTACATTGCTACTTTGTAAAACAAGTGACCAGTCTGCATCTTTAAGTAGATCATATAAAAGGTCATAATTGCCCTTATTGAATTGATAATAATATTCAAGTTTTCGTTTACAATGTTTTATATGTTTTTGTATGTTATGTACATCAATAGAAAGCGGAGGATGATGTGGGTCAACCGGAACAAGGGCATCTACAGAATTTTGTACCGAACATTCAGTATTTGAAATTACAACATCAAGTAATCTACCATTATTGTTTACAACAGTATTGTATTGTTCGAGATTTAACAAATTGCATACGTTTAAAAAGTATAAGACTTTATTATCATTTACAATATTTTCTATGGTTTGGTTTACTAATGTCGGTAAATTAAAGTCACCAAGTACAATAACAGGGGAAGAATATGAAAGTAGTGTTTGTAACAATGCATTAAAAATTTGTTCGTATTCTTCAATAGGGGATTTGGGTGGGAAATAAGTCGCTAAAATGTAGAAAGAAGATGATGGGAGGGAACACTTGACACAGACATGTTCTATCATTTGCGAATCACAATTGATATTTTGCAAGTTCGGGCTTAGCTGACGGTTCACAGCGATTAAGACTCCACCCCCTCGGGTTTTACCAGTTGACTCTCGATTGTGGCCATCACGAAATACAGCAAATCGGCTATCAAATAGTTCGGGGTCGTTGATGTTATCAGCCAACCACGTTTCGGTAAGAATGATGGCGTCGAATGGACAAGTCGCACCATTCAAGTAAAGTTCTTGCATTTTAGTGTTTAAGCCGCGAACGTTTTGATAATAAAGATGTAAGTTGTTATTTAGTTTTTTGAACTCACTATGCTAGGAATGCCATTATTGTATTTAATAGTTAGGTCCGTTTCATCAGATTTTAGGCGATTGTTTAATTCTTCCCGCATTAGTGAAAGATGCTCGCGCTGTTTTGGTGTTAGGTCGTTAGCAATTTTATATTGTTTAAATTTATCGTTATTATTTATGATTTTACTCTTTTTTAGAATGGAATGCACTGTTTGGGAACTTTTTAAGAATACTTTTATTGGTCTTGGTTTAACATTAATTTTCTTGCCTAGACGCACTAGGTTTATATCATTAGGCGCAATGTTTGTATTTAAAGCAAACGTAATTAATTCAGATATTATTACTTTATCACGGTTGTTATCCTCCGGTACATTGTAAACAATAAGATTAGATGCTCGCTCGTTACGTTCATTGATTTCAGAGATAACTGCTTCAAATTTTACCGATTCTTCGTATTTAGTGGGTTTGCTTGCCGTCAGTTCTTTTTTCAAATCTAAGATTTCTTTTTGCAACGAGAGAATTAAATTTTTGAGCTCATTGAATACCGAATTACTATCGTTTTCAGATGATGTATTACAACTGTCACAACACCATTTTTTTGATGAGCGGAGCGTGCGCGAATCGCCTTGAGCGATATTTGCACATGTAAGATGATAGGTTGAACTGCAAATACTACATTTTATGAAATTGGTTTCACTGATAGATACATTGCATTTTTTACAATTGAGAGACATTATAAGCAATATTTTTATACACTGGTAGGCGTTAGTTAAGTCAGTTAGACAAACTTACTAAAACGTGCACAGATAAGTTATTATGAGTTAATTATTAAAGATCCAGTTTCTGCTTATTGGAGCAGTTAGATCACAATACTAGGTATCTAGTTTAATACACTTTTGTTTTATGCACTCGGTGGTATAACACACTATATATTTAATCACCAGGTTACCTTTATTTTAATTATAAATATTCAGAGGTCACTGACACAAAGCTGCTTATACTAACACTTAAAATAGAGTCGAATTTAGCCATGTTACCGTAATTGCTCCTGCACATTGGCACAAAGCATTTTAAAACCATTTTTGCAATATCCTTTAACAAAAAACAATCAAAATTTGACATTCCTGACTGCTGTATCTCTACTGTTTTTAGAGTGCTAGACTAGCGCGCTAGCCTCATAGCTTGACATGATGCATTGAGCAAGGATAAGCATTCAGGCCTGTATTCTCGTGTGACCTCGTTCTGCCGCATTGTGTTACTAACCTACAAATAAACTGACAGTAGTGTAGTATATGGAGTGAAGAGGGTCTGTCACTTACATCAGCTAAATGCGCATGCGCCGAAACTTCAAATCAATCTGTAAACCTGTTTTGAAAATTGTATGTAACAGTTTCGCGTAATTTTGACTGAAAACTGAAACCATTTTCAAAACTGCATGTAAATGTAATAAATATAAGTTTTAGTTTGGGATAACTCAAACCGTTTTGACACTGTACACATGGCGTTTTCAAAACTAAAAACGTTTTGAAATCGGTTTCAAAAGTGTATTTAAATTCAGTAATGAATAAGAATAACTGAACATTTATTAAAACAATTTTATATTTATAGGCATATAAAAAAAGATAAACTTAAATCACAGGTTACCTTGCTTCCGCTGACAGTACGCCACTGATAAATTACGATCGCTAAGTCAAAATAGAAATCGAACACAACACACTCGGCAAATATACGATGTACGACGCTGTGACTCCGATCTATTTAGATACCATTTTAACAAATGGACAGCATTTTTATGGGAACGTTCACTCAGATTATTTGTAATTGGCTAGCGCGACTACAATTGCTCTTCTATGATCAATCGTAGCATTGTTCTACTTTTATTACGTCATATACAAGACGTACATTTTATATTTAGATGAAAAACGTTCATTATTCTCTGTATTTGGAGTAGTAGCATAGTAGCACAATTTTTATTGCTTCTGTACAACGCGATTATGACTTGAAAATAACTGCTAACAATTCGTTATAAATTTGCTATGAAATTCACTATTCTTGTAAAGTATGTGTCACACTAGACTACACTACTTTATTTTGTATTATAGTGTAAGTTATGCAACAATGTAAATTGTTTAGAGTTAGATAAAAGCTTTTATGAAATAAGCATAAAAGAATTTTATGTATTTCAGAAATAGAACATAAAATTTTATTTATTTAAATAATATCTACATTTATTTGCGTGTACATGAGTTTTATAAATGATTATTTAGGAGAAAAATGATACTTTATGCACATGTAGCTGCTGTATATTTTTCCTAATATCGTCGTATAAAGTATCACTTTATCTAATGAAATCAGAAATCCCTATACTAAAGTAGCACTTTAATGATAGAGGTTGGTTAATCTTTTTTCAGACACAACTATAAACTGACCCATTGTGCAGACGGTACTTTGAAGTCCATTTATATTTTATTTTCTCATTCTGCTAATCGGTTAAACAGAGTTACTGTATTGCCGGTAAAACAATGGTTTGAATTTTCGTATAGTTTAACTTTTTATTATTTACAAATAGATTTTTTCTAATTTTGAAATTATGATGGAAGAAGATGATATTCTTGTTACCGTTTCGGTACGAGTATTGTATAAATTAACGAAACAGGAGACCATACAAAATGGCGCTTTAATTAGATAATATCATATGTGTCAAAAACGAAGCAAATTTTTCCTGTTTGTTATCCTTAGACAATTTTGGTGAACTTTTCGTGTACGACTTAGGGACTACTACCTTTATAAACATACGAATTGAAAAGTACTTGTTTCATCTTTAAGGTTACGGTTCCGGGTACTGTTACGAGCTATCATAAACCAGCCATTACAGGTTATAGGTATCGTGGTCGACGCATTGAAAGTAGTCAGCAAGTCAGCCGAATTTAAGTGGGATTATGAGAAGTATAAGAGCAATTGTTATGACCAATCAAAGTAGCAACTGCCTTGTAAAGGAAGATTTTTCATTATTTTAATTATATTTTACCTTGAGGAAGAAGGAGAAAAAGTACTTGGAAAGTTTTGTGATGTGGTTGCAGGAAAGGTTTTACTAGTTTGGGTGGAGAGAGAGAGAGAGAAAGAGAGAGAGAGAGAGAGAGAGGGAGTCATGAATGAGGAGGTGTTGAAAAGAATTGAAAAAGAGAAAAGAATTTTGAGAAAAATAAGAAAGGGGAAAGCTAACTGGATTAAACATATTTCAAGGAAGGATTGTATTCAGATAATTGTAATTGAAGGTAAAATACATGGAAGAAGGGGAAGAGGAAGAAGTAAATTATGAGGGGCTGAAGAGAGAGGTGCAGGATAATTTGGTGTGAAGGCAACACTTCCGCCGAGACTTGTTCAAAGACAGAATTAACTAATGATAATTAATTATATTGTAACACCATAATGAAAAATGATCAAATGATTATACCGGGTGTTCACTTTTTTATAGGACAGGAAATACAATGATAAAATTTTCATTATGCGATAGTTCGTTCCCTATGAATTTTAGAACAAAAATGTAAATACAAAAAATGTTCAGAATTAAAAACTGCATCGAACAAGCTTCAATTTATTAATATAATTCGTTCCTGTCATGAGATAAACGTAAAATAAAGTTTATAATTTTTAGCTATTTACAGTGTGCCATGGAAAATAAAACATTTGTCATTGTCATTAAGTTATTACAAAGAGGAATAACACTTCCAGTTTTATTAAAAAGGTTCATAATTCTGCTAATAGTCCCACGTGCAGGAATAGGCCGGGCCTAATATAATGCACTAAATAAATCTCTCACTTGATTTAACGAATTTCCAGCCAAAAACCATTTTATCCATTGAATTTTTTCAGAGATAGTAAATGTATCCATAATTACTGATACATAATTTAAATTAAGGCAATAATTATTAAATCTTTACGACAATAGCAAATGTCATCTGTCAAACTCAAACAATACGACTGTTTGAATTGTATGTTTTGTTTTCCATGGCACACTGTAAATAGCTAAAAATTATAAATTTTATTTTACGTTTATTTCATGACAGGAACGAATTATATCAATAAATTGAAGCTTGTTCGATGCAGTTTTTATTTCTGAACATTTTTTGTATTTACACTTTTGTTCTGAACTTTATAGGGAACGAACTATCGCATAATGAAAATTTTAACATTGTATTTCCTATGTCCTATAAAAAAGTGAACACTCGGTGTAGTTGCTTTCTTTTAGATTCGATATGTGGAGGTAGGACATAATTCGATTTAAATATTTGAAGTGACAAACAAGTAAAGTAAAATAAAAGCGTGAAAAATTACATAAAAATACATAATTGTTAAATTCTAGTTACAAAACAGTCTTTTTAATATAGGCGTAGAAAATTATTTTATCACCCCGCGAAAATTATTCTGCTTATTGACAAACTGTCACTTGCACACCATAAATATCTATTATTTTATAAATATAAATTATTATTATTAATATAGCTATTATCGTTCCCAATGTATATACCGAATTGTAAAGTTTGTGACGGTCATTATTGCTACCTTAAGTTAGGCGTAACTATTTTTTGCACCTAGAGGAAAGGTTCAGATCTGCACATCCATTTACAACAGTGATAGATAGAGGTAACAGTTTTTGTCTTCCTTTAGGATAAGGAAGGTATTACATTGGGTAAAAAATTAGACAGTAAGATTTCAGAGCATCTCCTATTTGGTTTTCGGATTCCTGGAATATGATAATAGTATGTCTATGAAAATATCTGTATGATGATTTTTCCTATTATGGAAACTCCAATAAATAGGCATTGGGACCTGTAGAATAGCAATGACACTAACATAATTTTAGGGACTAAATTAATGGCGGGTAGCTGGGCCTGTCAAATATGTAAACATCGCAAACTATTATTACATTTAATAGAAAAATAAGTTCTGATACTTTGATTTTATATTTTTATTTGAAAATACATGTATAAAAAATCTGATGTGGACACCACACGACTTTCTTGTACGCAAGACCAATATGAAGATGAAGTATAGATCCAATTATAAAATTGCACGTGTTTGATGTAATTTGACATTAACATCTATTTTTTATTTTTTTGCTATTTTTTGTCCTAATCCATAGCAAGCTTCATTACAAAAACCAAAAAGTATATGAGTTTTAAATTTACATATCTCGCTTATACAAAGGGCTAATTTAAGAATACTTGATGTGCTAGACGCAGAATTTAATTCTCTAAAACTTATTTGAAGCATTTATTTCTAAAATCAAAATGAAACCATTTTATTGAAGAAAAACTGTTAACAACTTCAGGTAATATATCACTTCCGGTTAGCCTGTTTTAACGAAAATCTGATATGTTATTCCAATTGATATAAAAGTCTTATATACCAAATTTGAAACGTTTTGGATTATATTTTAATATAGTTTTTCATTAAAATCTATTATAGGCTTCAAATAAAGGACCATTTCTGGAAATTATGTAATGACCAAAAGGGAGGTGCACAACTAAATGTTATAGAAGTCCTAAATACAAAATTTCAACTTTCTACGGTTTACCGTTTTTGAGTTATGCGAGATACGTACGTACAGACGTCACAACGAAATTAGTCAGAATGGATTCAGGGATGGTCAAAATGGATATTTCCGTTGAAATCTCAAAACCGAAATTTTTCGCGATTACAATACTTCCTTTACTTCGTACAAGGAAGTAAAAATGTACAAATTGAAGAAAATGAACATATCTACGTCAAAAATGATGTGTTAAATGACGTACGTGTAACACATATTCGAGAAATATTAAGTATTCCATCATTTTTGGCCAGGAAGAAAAAGTTGACCGATTATGTATAGAAAAGAAATTTTAATATAAACCAAAATTTTAACGTAACAAAAATAAGTCTATTCTTTGCATTTTACAAAGAATGATTGATTTAATGATTATTGACAGGTTAGTGTGTTATTAAAATTACTATAGACCACTAAAAAATTTAAGGAAAAATATAGCCTGCTCTATATCCATATTTCTAACTTATTCAATGGCTTACTCCTTGTTAAGAACTTCAAATTGACAAGCGTAATGCAAGTGTTTTAAGCTCAATTTCTAGAACTTGGGTAAAATTTTAAAATTGACGAAAAAATTGACAAATGTAAAAACAGAAGTAACGTAATATTACGCACAACAGATATACAAGTGTGAAACAGAAACAGTTATTAAAACAGACTGAAGTTCCAGGTCAGCTTTTTCTAAATCGAGTATGTATGAAATAATTAATCTCAAATTTATGACAAGTTGTCTTTTTTTGTTTTTTGATGAAGTGTTCGACTGAATAAACTTAAAAATTGTGTTGAATGGACCTTTTCAATTTAACGGCTATCTCTTTCTATCGCTGCAAATAGTAAGATAATGGCGCGAACAACTGCCAGTTGGGCTGTCAAACGAGACGTCAAAAATATTTTAGTCATTAAAATATTTTAATGACTCAGTGAAAACTTGCATCGTTAGACATTTTAACTTCAATAAAAGCTATTGTATCTTATTTCGATAAGATTTTTTAAAGTTATTTGAGATATTCTCACATTTTACGTCTAAATTTTTTAGAAACAAACGCCGTAGATCTCAGTTGTTTTTACTGTGCGCAGATTCTCATTGAGCATATCTTCTATCGTTATATCTCTTTAAATTGAAAAGATCCATTGTATATTTAACATTTTTTTGTGTCAAAATTTAAATAAAACTGACATGTTATTAGACGCTATGTCAGGTGCGCCAACGAATTGTATGGGCCCAATTACATTTTATTTTGTTTTATATTTTTTTATAATCATAATTTTTTAACCATATTATTAGGCAATTAGAAATATTAGATAATGTAGTTTATGTGTTTGGGAAATGGCGAAGCAAATTTAGCACCATAAATTGTGTTCAACTCTTATGCAGTCCTTATTCCGTAAGTTGTAAATTACATAACCCGCTTAACATTATTCTCGTAGCAAATGTGCATTAGTGTAGCATGAAATTAGTTAGTGTACCAACTCCAAAGAGAGAGGAGTAACCTGGACATCAAAGCTGAAAGTCCTGTAACCACAATCCTTAGCTTGGGGTCAAAGTTGGAGAGGTGGCAATAGCACATTCCAGGTTCGGTGGCGTGTTTGTCACATTCACTTCCACCCAAATCAATAGCTTCGTCATTCCTGACATATCACTTTCACTTCGACCACATTCATATTACTTTCGTATATAACACAAACCAGATCGACCAAAACAAATCAACAACATGTGTTGTTGGTAGCAGAACGTCGATTTTAAAATATGTACTTCAAGAGAAAAAAGATATTATTTACTTGCTAGTTGTATACAATTTTTTTTTTTATTCACATTCGGTTAGTAATATGGCGATTTCTGACTTTTAAAAAGTTGGGAAGTTAGCATAGGCGCCCACAGGGGGGGTCAAAAGGGTCGACTGACCCCCCTTTCATTTATGGACTGTATCCATTTTTAAAAATAAAATTATAATTTTATTTTTTCATTTCATTGTATCATTGTATTTTTTAATAGTTATTGGTAATATTTTTTTATATTTTAATCAAAAATTTATTACATACTATCTGTTACTAAGTACGAAATAGCTGAAGTGTCAGAATGTGTAAATTATGTTATGTACTGTTATTATATTACATTATCTTCGGTGTTGTATTTTCTTTAATATGCCGTAGTTTATTCTAATCATTTTATGATCACATTCTTCTCAAAACTTTCACAATGATCGATTTTTCTATTATATAGAAATAAAGAAATAGAAAAGTAAATAATGAATAGACATTGCATATTTATTTATATTAAAAGTACCTACGTATGATTAGGGTTGCCGTATTTTGTGACGAGCGCGATTTATTTAACATTTAATTATTATACATTTTATTTTGAGCAGTTCAATAGAATAATTATATTGTTACTCAGTAATATATTTTAATTTAATGCAACATTGTATTTTCAGATTGTCTGTTTCTGTAGTTATTGCTTATGCTCGCATCTCGCATCATAAAGCCTAGTAGAAGAGGCAATTCTACGCTTTTAGAGCGTACATACGCATTTTCGTCATAAAATATTGATTTTAATTTTTTAAGAATTTGTTAAATTTGCTTCATTGTAAAGAACTCTATATTATCTTACTTTGCATTAAAACACGTTTGACCTTGAAAATTATTAAAAATTCGCATGCGGCGCATTTTTTTCTTACAACAAAAATTTCGACCCACCTTGTAAAAAAGTCTGCGGGCGCCCATGGAAGTTAGTTATTGTTAACCTCATATTCCAAGAGGTTGGAAAGTATAACGTGAAGATAGCTGGGGTTGGAAAGTTGACACTTTCCAACCTCAGCTATACTCACGCTATACTTTCCAACCTCGAGGCGGGAAATAACTGCCCCCCGCTATGAGAGATCAATGCGTATCAATGATGGGTATTTACATATAAACAAAGCATCTTTACAATTTATGTGATAAAAATATGGAATAAACTTGTAAATAATACAGGTAATGAATGAAATCAATATTTAAGGTTAGAAATCAGACTGACAGTTCATGTGACAAATGAACAATCTCAGACCATTCGTTTATTTATGTTAGGTTTATCTAAATTTCAAATATTAATTTTTTTATTTCAAATTGTGAATAAAATAGTATACAAACCTCGGTGAAAAGTTTCATTGTCTTGGGCTATAGTTAACCTCGGCGCTACGCGCCTTGGTTAACTATCTTCGCCCTCGACAATGAAACACTTTCCACCTCGGTTAGTAATATACTATTACGTCTGCAATAAAAGTGTGAGAAAAAGGGTGGTAACGTTTCATTATTTCACTCCTCAGCGTTAAAAAGAGTGCACTTTTTTTCACATTTTCATATGTTAATAAAAGGCACAATTCATGAACCCATTTTAATGAAACAAGTGTACTTTTTTAACAGACGTAAAACTATAATAAAAAATAATGTTATAAAAAGAAAAAAGTAAATAGAACAATAGGAAAGGAAATCGAAACAGTTTCCAGTGTAGGTAAATATGTATGCAGGTATTTAGATTAATAAAAATTAAAGATTCGCAAAAAAGTTTAAGCTGATTCTCATTATTGGATTAGTGAATTCTATTCTATCCCGGTATGTAAAATTTAATTTACATTTTATTATCAAAAAAGGTAGTTACTTGCGAGGGGTTCGTCACTCGACGTTTAAGTGTACAAAGATTGTAAATCTTTGAAGATTTACTAGATTCAAGATGATTTATAGGGATTTTATTAGATTGTCAAAGATTTTCAATAAGATTTTTATGTAAGTGTACAAAGATTTCTTGAATTAGTAGCTATGAAATTGCATAGACTTACCTAAGAATATAAGATTGAAAACAAGATTTCTGGGATTTCTTGGGCTATAGTTAACCTCGGCGCTACGCGCCTTGGTTAACTATCTTCGCCCTCGACAATGAAACACTTTCCACCTCGGTTAGTAATATACTATTACGTCTGCAATAAAAGTGTGAGAAAAAGGGTGGTAACGTTTCATTATTTCACTCCTCAGCGTTAAAAAGAGTGCACTTTTTTTCACATTTTCATATGTTAATAAAAGGCACAATTCATGAACCCATTTTAATGAAACAAGTGTACTTTTTTAACAGACGTAAAAAAATATTTTCAATTTTCGTCTGAAATGTATTTTTATCAACGTTTTATAGCACAAGTCGTCATTGTTATTTTCTACTCAATATTAAGGTATTTGTATGTATTAATTTTATTTATCGGGTTAGTATGTACTTATTTATGTTCGAGCATTTCATTATTCTAGTTGTTTATGAAAGTTATCTGTACAGAAGTTGTATTGTTTGACCAATTTTGTACTTTTGTTGTTTAGCTAGGTAGAGGCAGTTTAGATCTGGAATCGTAGAAGATTTCCACAGTAAGCCATTCCGGCTTAGTAGCGGTGATATATGGCAGTGCGATAGTTTTAACTGATGTATTTCTAATTCCTTTTTGATTGAGATGAGAATATAAAGACTACTTCTTTATTGTAGTTGTGAATCAAATATGATATCATGAGAATAAACACATTTTATGTTATTATTTTCTAAATAAAATGGAATAAATATATCATTGATTTTTGTCTATTGCTAGGTATTAAGATTTGCTTTACGCAGATTTTACATTGGAATCGAGGATTATATCAGAGCTATGAAGTCGGTTAAAGTTGATAAAAGTAGTTGGCCATTTTAGTGGTGTTTTGTTTATCCAGAAAAAAGGTATACATCACTAGGCAAAAATCTATTTGCGAACCATTTTCATCAGACATGCAAAATTGAATAAATAATGAAGTATTTTTGACAGTTATTGACAGGTTGACAGGTGACGTGCCTTTTGTATTTATATTGACTATATTGAAATTATTTATTTCACTTAAATTCAATTTAGCTAACCTCAATGTAATATGTTGTAATGGCTCTATATTCAATTTTGAACATTCTTTACTTTTTTGTTCAAATCACTTCACTCTTTTAAGTATAAAAATCTGGTGTGGCAAACACAATACCTCCCGCCATTAACCGCCCGAGTCACAAAAAAGATTAAGATAATCCTTATTTTTTTCTCTAATTTTGG
>OY720453.1:19317095-19329595 GCA_963082715.1 Harpalus rubripes | reverse complement strand
AAATTATAAAAAAATTATAATTTTATTTTTAAAAATAGATACAGTCCACAAATGAAAAGGGGGTCAGTCGACTCTTTCGACCCCCCCCCCCCTGTGCGCGCTTATGATGGTATCAATTGTCTAGGGTCATTAGTATTTTGGGTTGCAAATATACAGGCTTTCAAAGTAACTCTCTCGTATGACTAATCCTGGGTGATAAGACGAGGTTAAGAGCAATAACAAATAGATAACATTTTCTTCTAGAGTATTATAATATTCATATTATACTACTGTACACACACTATAGAAGATAATAATAATAATAATAATAATAATAATAATAATAATAATAATAATAATAATAATATCGTTTATTTTTGTAGACAGTAGTATAAAAAATCGTCACAGTGGTCACTTGTTAGGATATTTACATGATGATAATAATAAATACATAGGTACATAAAATACATACAGTAATAAAACCTTTTAATAAATAATGTTTGCCAATATTCTTCTAAGCTGTAGAAAGCTCTTTCTATTAAAAATGATTTTAACCGTTTCTTAAATGTGTAAACAGTATTACATGTTTTTATGTCATTCAGTAGTTCATTGTCTTACTAGTACAAAAATGTTGTTATTGAAAAAAAAATAGTGTATGTCATTCGGAGTAGAACGCCCTTTTTGTGTTTTACCCACCTAGCCAGGCCTCGGCTAGCGCCTCGGCCGCAATAGCTGGGATCAACACAAAAAGACCGCTTTTTACTCCCAATGATATAATATACTATTTATAAACTTTTCTAAATTTCAAGTTCAGGAATAATATTTCAACTTATCTTTGTTAGTCAAAATTCTGTTTAGAAATAATTATCATTTTTCCCACCGCGGGTTCTGTTTAGTATGGATGTCACCGATCTTTGACAGTTATGTGTTGACAAGTATTTAATTATCAAATTTTGACGTTTCGAGCTGTCGAGTATGTCATACACAAAAAAAAAACTAATTCATAAGTTTTATGATGTGTGTAAAACTGGCTGACGCAGCAGAGCCACTAAGTCTATTTTTATGTGAAGTTCAGTATAAGTAAAATGTTGTGGCGACCTTCACCAACATTTAATTTTCAAATAACTTCTTAACTATTAGAAACTGAGAAAAATGTTTCATATTAAATTTTATTGTATTTTTATATTCTATTTTCTGGAATACACAAAATTTTGTTCGATCTCCATCTCTGTCAATTTTTCTTCACTTCTAATACAAAATGACCTTTTTCTCCGAAACAGTTTATTTTTGGACACATATTGTATAAAACTTTTCGACTTATTTTGTCTTCTTCTCTATATCCTATAAATGTGTTACACCTATTTCTTTACATCCTGTATCTGTGAAATATTGTTCATGTTAGGTTAGGTTAAGTTAAGGTTACGTTAGAAAATGAGCGTGTGCCGTATACTGCATTTCTACTAGTGTAGTTCTATTATTCTGTATTTTTGTAGTGGGAAATATACTGTTTATGGCAAAATTGGCTGTTGGCTCTCGGCATAGTAACCAATTTCAATACGTTTATTAGTACGTCTAAACGATTCCCTGGATGCAGCAATATTTACTGTCAATTTATGTTATTTATATTAACATTATATTGTAAATGCTAACAATTAATTAATTTAACAATTTAACTGACAAACTATTATATTTACTAACATATTAAATGACATACTGATACATACAGCGAAAATTTGCAAGATATTGTTGGTATAAGGGTCATTTTGGTTCTCAAAATGATTTTCACTACAACACTGCATTGATAAGTCTTAATATGCTATCTCTTGAGAATCGACGCACTGTGCAATCTCTATTGTTTATTTACAAATTAATTAATAATGATATAATGGATTCCAATCTCCTTGCATTGTTAAATTTTCATGTACCCAGAACAAATCATCCTCGCCAAAAAATATTGTTTTCCATTACAACAGCTAGGACAAATTACGAATTAAAAAGTCCGTTAAGGCGTTCATGTTCTGCATTTAATGTTTTATACACTAATTGTGATGATATTGACTTTTTTTTTATTGTTTATTATTATTTAAGAAGAAATTGATGACATATTTCTCATTGTATTAATTTATAACCTGCTTATAGTAATTTTTCTTTGCACAATTTATTGTACTGATAATATGTAAATGTATTATTTTGTAGTACCCCTTAATTGGGAACTTTGTTCCTGTCGGGTACTTACTTATAAATAAATAAATAAATAAATAAATATTTTATTGATTAATGAAATACTGATCATTTACATTATGTACTGACGTTTTATTATAAATACTGACAATCTATTTAAAATACTGACCAAATTGTGTAGAGATACTGACCCGATAAATAGCAGCCAAACATAAATTCGGATAGAAACGACATTTAACCATTTTTATGAAAGAAAAACAACCTAGAATGCAGTTTTGTGTGAATGAAATGAAAATTGACTTACAATTGAATGGAACTTGGTTTTCATTACTCATCTATTCTCCTCGATAAATGAATGAATTATTATTTTATTGTGGGAGTTAAATAATGATTGTACTTGACAAATTTCTGCTTCCATTTTATTTATATGCCTGCTATTAGCCTGACAGATCAATTTAAAAATTTTATCCTTGTAAAATCCTATGCAATTGACACAACGGCGTAATCTGATGCAAAATGATCGAAATTTAAATGTTTGTTGTTCTCATTACGTTCAGTATAATCGGTACATGTGCCGCTGATGCAATTTTTCCCATTATTTTTTTGTTGGTACGAAGGGTGAGTTCCTGCGTGTATATTCAAATAACCCGTGGGGACGTTTAACATTAATAATGAATTTGCAATTTACTTTGTCGTTATAACTTTTGCACTTATCACTTGAAACTAGTCGTTCGGGAAAAGTGAGACACGAACATTCAAACATAAACTCATTACTACCTTGCGAATAACATGGAATAATTATGTAGCGTTGATCAAATAAACAGAATGACAGTCATAAAATAATGTATTCTTATGCCGATTCATTAGGGTTGATGAGTTTATTTTTTTTATTTCAGCTCAATACGTTATACAGGGTAGTGACTGGCACAGTCGAATATAGGTCTTTAACATGTAAAACATACATTCGTAATATTCTGCCTCCTTAATAATTTTAAGTAAAAGAAAACTTTAAATTATATATCTAAATAAATAAGTAAGGCGATGCATAAGGCCTATTTTCATAATTTCCAAATTTGACTATTTATAGGGTTATAACAACAAGCTCAACTAATAGTATGTTCCGTAACGCAACCGGTTCGATCAGGTTTACGGTTTTCTGTTCCGTAAGTCCTGGAATTATTTACCGGTTTCTATTTGGAACGCGGTTCTTGAAAAAAGTTGGTAAAAAGTCAGACAATGGCAACCACGAAATAATTCTGGTTTCTCTATTATTTTTACCCCCACTACCGCTACTTTCAAACATCATCATAACAAAATCAAACGATATAAGTCAATGTTAAATTTATAAACCGTATTAGTGGTATTATTATACTATTATTCACGAAAGATGACTATTCAAGGTCATTTGTTCGAAGAAAGAATACACATCACTTTATAGCAGTAGCTTAGCAATATTTTGTATTGGAAAGAGAAAGATTCTTTGACCTATGTCTATTTAATTTATGTGGTGATATACGTAAATAATGGCATTATTTTCTAACACACTACAAATAATAATGACATATGTCGTAGATTTACAGATACCTAATTATCTACTACACTGCCCTCTGTGCTAATATTTACCCAGTGGCGTTGATGTTTAAATCAAATTATTATTCCTTGATTTATAAGTTAAGTCTGTTTTTGTATTTTGCAAAAAGTGAAGAACATAAATCCTTCAGAAAGGCATTATTTAGAAAGAAACATAATTTTCAAATGAATTATGCCCGGTTGCAGAAACGTTCATCAACGCATTGTTCGGTTAGCGGCTCATCAAAATGAACAAATTCGAAACAGTGTTCTTGTTCTTATGACATTTAAATCATTGATGTCAAAAAATCGAGTTGCATTTGTTCGTTTTGATGAACCGTAAATCGAACAATGCGTTGATGAACGTTTCTGCAACCGGGCATTACTCTTATTTTTTCAGTTAAAATGTGTCTATAAATATTTCATGTTGCATGCGTATGCATACGAAATGCAGTGAAGTTATCTGCAAGTTATATTATATCAGACGGCTCACAAATGACCTGGAATAGTCATCTTTCGTGAATAATAGTTTAATAATTATTATAGATGTAAGTATGAAAATATTATTTATATTTGTTATATGGTTGGTTGTGTTATTATTGGCATTAAATTTAATAAAATGTTCAATTTCTTTGACATATTCAACGCTATTATTCATTTGGTTAATTCTAATTTTTGTTAGGTTGTGTCAATATTAAATATCATATGATTTAATACCAATCTGTCCGGAAATAGATGAAAATATTCAGGAACCATGGTGTACCCGGAATCAAGATACTGTTTTTTTTGGTTGACTTGCAGAATATAGTATAACTCACTCCATGTGGTCCGGATGCGGTATTTCGCTACCGAAAATCGGTCACTTCAGTATTTAAGGCGTGAGAAATATTTGTTATAATGTTTTATATATTTATTGTATATTAATTATTTTTCATAATACCATATACTGTTAAATGTGCTTTAACAGTATTGTATGCTTATTATTATTAAAAATCATGTGTTCAAAAAAAAAATCGCAGCGTCATGAAATTGTCATGAAGAGCTGTCACCTGTCAACATGCCATAGAAAATAGAATTTTAAGAAGATATTTTATGTTATTATGAAAAATACTGAACGTCACACTGCTGATATACAAATAACAGACACGGTTGATTATAAAAACTCGGCTATCGCCTCGATTTTACAACATTCAACCTCATCTGTTATTTGCTACATATCAGCCTTATGACGTTAATAACTATATATTATGTATATGGTTTGGACATGAACCACTAAACTTAAAAATTAAATAAAGAACAGTATATAAACAAAATCTGTGAAATGCTTCGTTGAAAATTCAGAGATATTCGCATTAAATTGTATAACTGGCGCGGTTAAAATAGTTTAATAATTTAGTTATAATAATGATATATGAATCAATTTTAAAATTTTATTGTACAAAATTCAATACGAGTCACAATATTTTATTTTAAAAATTGGTGAAAAAAACCTGTAGATGAGAATCACAGATGCAGTTGCAATACAACTCTGTTCCAGTGTTATTACTTCCATGGTTTGAATTTTTTTTAAAGTTTAAAAATCATTGTTTATTTGCATTTAATTTTTGGTAATAACATTTTTAAATTCATTCATATTTCATTGCTATAACTAAAATTATTCATTTATTAATAACATAATTTTAAAAGATACATTTTCGATTTTTTTTTGTATTCCCAATCGAAACAAGATGGACGCCATACAATGAGTTTGACATATGACAGTTCACATTATTCACTGTGTTTCGTTGACTGTGTAAACCGAGTTAAAAAAACTTATTTATATGAAGGCGACAAGTTAAAATATTTAATTATTAATTAGTACACTACTAACTTATCTGTCACTTGTTCAATATGGCGCTTGTACGATTGCTTTTCGTAGTACTGATTTGCGCTACTAGACGGAAAAATTTATCTACGATTGCGAATAGAAAAGTAAATAATTATTTCAACATAATGAAGAATTCATCATTACTGAAGTTATAGTTTCACTTCTGTTCCTTATGTTTTGTACTTATTGGAAAATATTAGTTCAAGGAAACTACGAAAGTACAAAAACTTTCAGACAAAGGTACGTTGCACGTTATTACCTTAAGCCCGTTTTAAAAGGTAATAAATTTATTAATAAGCTAAGTTAATAATTTCAGGAAGAAAGATTCATAAATCAACTCAACTCAAAAAAGATATGATATTAAGTTTAGTCTTTTAATAATTTCATATTTGACATATTTTGATAATTTAATTTTTTATGTAATTGTTTATTTTCCTTTAATAAACTTATTACTATACACCGATTTTTCTCCCTTGACCCTCACGTGGTTGATTTCTGAACCACAAAATAACAAGTAATTGTATATTTATCTTTGTCTTCCTTATGGTTTCCTATGTAGAAAAATCTACATTTGTGTGACGGCTTAAAGTTCCCAATAATATAATATTTACTGCGCAATGTTAGCGTTGAGTATTTATCTCTCAAATGTGAGAGTGTACTCGTTACGATTTGTAAAAAGGCTTGTGAAAGATTCATAGACTTCAACGGGAACTCGTGGCTCAATTGGTAGAGCGCCCGACTAGCGATTGGGACTCGGATTGGGAGGCTCTGGGTTCGAATCGCAGCGAGGTCCATGAATTTTTCACAATTCTTTCGTTTAAATAAATTTATCCTGGATCCTAAAGCCCATTTCTACGATTTAAAAATTCAAAATTTAAATAAGTCAAAATATTGGTCTTGTCAAAGTGACATTGTTTTTGTCAAAATGACAAGCGCACACAAATCAGCTGATTCAAAGCACTTCAAAGTTGCTTAAGTCACGTGTCTGCTCGTGCCCTATACGATTTGAAAGCAACTTAATGTAAGAACTTAAAAATATCACACAAATCTGCCAACAAAAAATTGCTACCGTTCGTCTTTGTTATGGCTGGATAAATTTTTTTGTAAACTGCCCTCATAAGATTAAGCTTGGCATAATAAAAAATATTGTATTACAGAAAAGTTTAAGTTTGAGTCGAAATTAGTAGATTAAGATGAATGTATATTTTATTTGATTTTTTAAATCTAGGAAAGAAAGAAAAGAATGCTAGCCGGCGGGATTTGAACCCACGATCTTAACATTTGTACTGTTATGTGTTACCAACTACACCACGGCTGGGCTACAAATCCGCCAGTCTATACAATCTTTTCTTAAGTTATATTCTCATGCGGGTCTCATACCAGTCTATGAAAATATAACTTAAGAAAAGATTGTATAGACTGGCGGATTTGTAGCCCAGCCGTGGTGTAGTTGGTAACACATAACAGTACAAATGTTAAGATCGTGGGTTCAAATCCCGCCGGCTAGCATTCTTTTCTTTCTTTCCTGAGTCGAAACTTGAGCAACCGAAAAGTATAACCAACAAAAAGTCCTGTCGTACATCTTCGTAAGCTTCCGTATCTATCAACCTATCAAATTAAATCCCAAATGTCTAACCTTATTCATAGAGACGGTCTCAAGTCTCCAAAAGAATTAGAATCGCTCCTTGTTTATTGTATAAAAAATATAAGTTAAATTATCACTAAATTCATGTTTTACATATCAAAGGATTAATTCATGCATATACAGGGTGTTCATTTTAAGTGGTACACTATTGCTAACTCGATAACTATAAGAGCTACGAGGTCGGTTAAATTAGCAAACAATTTCTATTTTACTAGACTATTTTAATGAGCGTAAAATTATATTTTTTCATCCAGTCGTTTTCAAACTGTGGGGACCAACTTTGTTATTTTAAATGGGATTATATATTTTTTATTTACTTATTAGATAGAGAATTTTATTCTAAATTCAGTGATATTATATTTTCATACCCTCACATAACGATGTTTAAAAAAAATTAATATAAAATTTCATAATAATATGATTAAAATATGGCTATAATGAGAGTGCCACGGATGGAAAAAATGAATACATGTTAATTTTTTACATAGAATTAGAGTGCCCTGGCAGAAAGTAGTGAATATTTTCTTCTGTCAAATGATTATGTCAACATGTTCACGTATTTCTTTCATGGCATTCTAATTATATGTAAGAAAAATAAAATGATTAATTTTTAGCTCCCGCTACCGTTGGTAAGGGAGGTATAGGGATCGTGCTAAAAATCGCATATCGAGATTTTGGTAAATGACCACGTTTTAAGGTCCCTAGAATCCAATCTTAACATTTTCACGATGATGTCTGTGTGTATGTGTGCGTGGATCCATCACTCTAACTCAAATAGGTACTATCAATCAGATAATTTTGAAATATTGTATTTCGAACTTTTTCTGGAGAGAGTCCATTAGATTTTGGTGAAAATCGGATAACCAGAAATGGCACTTTACTAGAAACTCAAAATAGTTTTTCTTCGAAAAATACCTTTAAATGTTATTTTTTCGAGATTAGTGTTATATCAAAGAACTAATCATTTCAAAATAATATTAGTAACGTTTTAAAAATAAAAAAGTAAATAGAACAATAGAAAAGGAATTCATTACAGTTTCCAGCATAAGAGAATATGTAGGTATGTATTTAGATTAATAAAAAATAAATGATTCACAAAAAAGTTTAAGCTAATCCTCATTTTTGGATTACTGAATTCTTTTCTATCCCGGTAGGTATTTAAAATTTAATCTACATTTTATTATAGCTCCGGTGGCTCAATGGTTAGAGCAACGCCTCATGTCATGAGTGCCCTCGGGGCTCTGGGTTCGAATCCCACTAAGGCATGGATGTAAGTGAATGTGAACCCACTCTGTAATTGGGATTTAATCCTGTTGACGGGTTTAAAAAAAGGTAGTTACTTGGATTAGATTAGACTATATTTTGAGAAATAAACTGTCAAAATTAGATATCCAAAAATAAAGATTAACTTAATCATTTTTGTGACTCGGGCTGTAATTGGCGGGAGGTATTGTGTTGGCCACACCAGATTTTTTTTCTATTCGTGGCTCTCTAATTATAGTGATATTTTAATCATATTACTACAAAATATTATATGCATTTTTCTCAAAAAAATTATTATGTGGGAGTATGAAAATATATCACTGAATTCAAAATAAAATTCTCTATCACAGTTTGAAAACAACCGGTTGAAAAAAATTAATTTTATGCTCATTAAAATAGTCTAGTAAAATAAAAATTGTTTGCTAATTTAACCGACCTTGTAGCTCTAATAGTTCTCAAGATAGCAATAGTGTACCACTTAAAATGAACACCCTGTATACGCGCAATGAAACATTTAGCGCAACTAAAATGATTGCCTTACTTTGATATACAAAGTTTTATTATCAATTGACAACATTCATGCCATTAACTACTTTGTAGTACAAGTAGATTATTAGTTCCAATTCAAAATTTATAACAACTTGTAATAATAATATCATGTTAGAAGTCAATATGAATGAGTAGTTAGTCGAATTTAGTTTGTTAACAGTTTTATTTAGTATTAAAACCAATTAGAGAAAATTCCGTGGAAATCATAGGAGCGTAATAAAGTAGCTGGAGTCACGCTATCTCTCCGGAAGCGGCAGCTACTTGTAGGGCGGAAACGCCGGTCCGGAGAGGATGCCGGAGACAACGCGCGGGCTCTAAACAATCCCAGCCCGACAACTCTAAGCATTGCACAACACAACGAGCTTACTACATATTATATGTCACACCATTATGAAAATATTTCGCATTTAGCTCTTCATCACATTATATACAACCATAACCAAATCAAATATTTACATAAACTGAAACTATGCACTAATTAACGAACAGGCCTTTTCTTTATTCATATACACCCACATACATTCAGAGATGCAAAAGTACATGCATTACATATTACACTATCAAACAGAGCAATTATTTTTGAGACAAATATGGCCTTGCAACTGTTTGGTGTTTTATTTACAGACTGATAATACTTCAAAATAAATTATATAAATGTTGAACGTATAGAAAGATATCATCTCAGAATTGACTAAAATCTTTTGCATTCTACGAGAGTCATACTGTAGAATTATTCAAAATCTCATGGCTATTTAGAATTTTATTTTAAATGTCCCTCAACAATAACACATTTTACAATTCTTTCCTTCCACCTCTTAAAAGCTCCCAACCCCAACCCATTTTCTTTTGGAATCCTTTCTCAATAATTATGAATTGCAGCAACAATTTCTTCTTCTGAAGAAAACCTTCTACCCCGTAAATAAATCCAAAATATAGCAAAAAGTCGCACACTGCCAAATTAGGTAAGCATGGCGGATATTCTATTACTTTTATATAAATACATATATTTGTTTTCGCCGAAAACTGAATTGTTGAACTTGCCATTCATATAGGAAGACGCATTCTCATGCTGACTCAGGTATCAGAAAATCTACTTAGCACGTCAAGCAGACATTTTTCAATGTACCATTTAGCTGTATAACTGTCTTCTATTCATTCAACTTAATTTTATTTACTAATTTCGTACCACTTTTAAAGAATATTGCATACATTACTTTTTTAAGATTTATTTATTTCATATTTTTATTCCTAAAATAATTAGATACACTGGCTTACAAAAAAATCACGTACAATTTAAAAATCAAATAACGGAGTTTTTACCTTCGCCACTTTAGGTAAGGAAGGTAAAAAAATTCGATAATGAGTTTTTAATGAATAAGAATGTTTTAGGGTCCCTAGAATACGATTTTACTATTTTTATGATGATGTATGTTTGTATGTAGGTGACGTACACTAAATTTAAAATTTGAAACAATTTAAAAAAATATATATTTAGTTTTATTAGGAGCCGGTTTTTCACATGCGAATAAAGGTTTCGATAAATTTATCCCTCGGATAAATATTTTTGTTATCTTTTCACTTGCAAATAAATTTATTCGAAAAAAAACATCTGTTATTCGCGGAATAAATTATTCGGTAGTTGGGTAGCGAATAATCGTTTATTCGTAAGTTCATTACATTTCCACATAGTGCAGATTTATTAACAAAATGGATATATTAAATATTTTTGATTATAATGACATTTTGATCTATGAATTAATAAATAACGTGAGAAATCGATCGCACTCTGTCAGTCACAACATATCCACATACATGAAGGAATATTTTGACAGATTCCGATTATGAAAACAATTTATTATTATATATTGGGGATTGTATTTGATCTCAAACAGTGAATAGGTAAAAATCATTTGACGCGGCAAAATGTTTTCAAATTTTGGATACTTTTGTTGCATACAATGACAAATATTTACTTCGAATTGAAAGAAATATAGAAAAAGTAAAAGGACAATTTTACAATATACATTTCTTGTTTGCCACATATGATTGCTGAATTAGATAGCACACTTGTTAAATTACATTCTCCCGTGGCTAAAAATGCAGAAGAATAAAGATGACATTAAAGATGTAAAACAAAATTTTGACAACTACGGATTCAAAAAAAGTTGACTTTTATCTTTGTCTGCTTAACGTGGCTACGCCAAACTCTATCCTTCTCAATTGATACAAATTCACTTTGCAAAGCTACCAATTCACGAACGTTAAAGTTATTCGAAAGATAGTTATTTTTTTCTATAAAATGTGTGAAAAGACACAATGGAATTATGCGTAGGATAAATATATAGAATAAATATATTTAACGAATACTTATTCGAAACTTTATCCGGAAATAAAAATACCGGGTCTAAATAATCTTTATATGTGTAGAACCATTTTGACGGTTAATAATACTGCAATGTTGTAATGTTGGTGATTTAACATTGCTGGGCACCACCATTTGTAATACTAAGCTTACTACAGATTATATGTCACGCCGTTATGAAAAGATATCACATTCAGCTCTTCATTACATTATACTACCGCAACACAATGATATTAAATCAAATATTTACATAAACTGTTACTGTTCACAGCTACTGCTACTCCCCTTTGGGTAAATATAGGGTGAAATAGATACAGCACTACAGCGATTTATTAAATAAAGATCTTTAAGCTACACTACACAAATTTATTTGGTGGTACTATATATTAAATTATTCCAGATTATAAAGGTGAATACTCTGTTCATCCATTACCAGGGACTCTTTCTATTATTCTTCTTATTAAAAGAAGAGTTAAAGAAGGATGAAGTAATAAAAAAATATATAATTTATACGAAAAAAAGCTACATGAAGAGCAACTAATATGAAAGGTACTATTTGTTGTTTATGTGCCTCAGAGTATAATTCTGTGACCCAGAGGCAGACATCGGACATATGAAAGTGCCAAAACACCATCATAGTTAAGCAAACTGTACAGGCGCGACAGTGCTTAAATTTTAAGAAAATGGATTAAGTCAGCTTTGTGTTCAAAACATTTTGCAATATTGTGTATTGTAAAGTCACATAAGGTATCACACATGTCATTTAACGTGCGCTTTATAGCTATTAACATACTTAGGAATGTTATGCACATCATATCTGCCGCAGATGTAAGTTTGAAATCCGAGCTCGTAGAGCGAGGATTTTAAGACATCTAAGGCTTTGTTGTTTGTTCAATAATTTGTCGGTTTTGACATATGTCAATATGACAAATATTCAAATTATGTGTAATAATATTACCATACAGATACAGTTATTACTTAGTTACCAGCCTACTTTTATACATGGAAACAATGGAATAATATCCTGAAACCGGTAAACATGTTTAATTATTTGCGGTAATTCAATTTGTAACAGTTTATGGTTT
>OY720453.1:19274595-19312095 GCA_963082715.1 Harpalus rubripes | reverse complement strand
ATAACCTACAAAATGGACATTTCTATTATAAGACACACATTTGATTTTTTTTAATTTATAACAATAAAGTCAGTATCGATTTCTACTTCAATTCAACACAAATGTAATATAGTTCTTTTAAAACATTTGTCAAACTCAACAAATGTCCTAACAACTTTTAAGATTAATAAATGTTCTATAGATTTTATATACTTTTTCTATGTATTTTATGGATAAATTTATAAAATTATCTGTAATTTAAATCCAGTTCCTACGCTTTAAACAAACAAAACGCATGTATGTAACTGACAGATAAATGTCATTATCAAAAAACTAATCATTTCAAAATAATATTAGTAACGTTTTAAAAAGAAAAAAGTAAATAGAACAATAGAAAAGGAATTCAATACAATTTCCAGCATAAGTGAATATATATATATATATATATATATATATATATATATATATATATATATATATATATATATATATATATGTTAGAAATAGTACGAACCACATACACCGATACTGACGGTAACCCGATCACTGCCCAACAAAACACTGCCCCCCGTTTACCGTTACTATCGCTTTTTATAGTATTTAATACAATATAATATGAACGTTGTATAACGACACAAACAATAATAGCATGATGTCATCCATACTGAATTTTTTTGAATATTTTAACTATTTCCGCTTACATATATATATATGTAGGTATGTATTTAGATTAATGAAAATTAACGATTCACAAAAATGTTTAAACTAATCCTCATTTTTGAATTAGTGAATTCTATTCTATCCCGATATTTAAAATTTAATCTTCATTTTATTATATCTCCGGTGGCTCAATATTTAGAGCAACGTCTTATAAGTCAAGAGTGCGCTCGGGGCTCTGGGTTCGAATCCCACTAAGGCATGGATGTGTGTGAATGTGAACCTACTGTGTAATTGGGATGTAATCCTATTGAGGGGTTTAAAAAAGGTAGTTACTTGGATTAGATTGGACTATATTTTAAGAAATAAACTGTCAAAATTAGAGTAGTATTCGCTAATCTGAAAATAAGGATTAACTTTATCTTTTTTGATACTCGGGCTGTAAATGGCGGGAGGTATTGTGTTGGCCACACCAGATTTTTTCTACAGTAAACGTGTTTCATTCTACTCTGTTCTGTGATTGGCTACTCTGTTAACCACTAACCATAAGTTGGGAGATTACAAACTCTTGCGCTAACTGAACTTAGCGCAGACTTGCGCTGTGCTAATATCGTTATTGTGAACGCTATAGTACAACTACGTATATCAAGCTTTCTGCGCTAACCATAACAACTAACACTAACCACTAATTTTGTGTTGTGAATGAGGCTTAATGCGTGGTAATAATAACTGAAATGAAAGATATGTATTTGACATTTACCTTAAGTTATTGACTTAACAAATAAAACATACCCAAAAACAGTTGTACAAAGTTGAATTTGTGACCGTGAAATATGAATAAATATTTACAAATATACAAGGCGACTTGGTTCTTGTACGTACACCGTCATAGGTATTTTTTGTGATTTGCATGTTTTTTGACAAAGCCAATGCGACGCGACCAGAGTCAAATGAAACCGGAAACTTTGTTAAATGAACTTGTTTGATTTTTGTGGGAAACCCCTCAATTGTATGATCCTTTCCATTGGTTAAAATTATCGTGGCACAAATGAAAATTTCAAACTATTCATTTCGGAAATATACCTACTCGTAAATTCGTAAACAATAGAAAATGAATTTAGCTCGAGGCATAAACAAAGCTAAATTTTCGAGAACGATTTTGTAATAAATTGCTTTTTCTCCCTGGCATATAGGATTACACTGTAGTAGCTGAAATATTCGAATTCTAAATTATTAATTTGACAGCTGAAAGTAAATTTTAATATAGGCGTAGAAAAAAAGAGTGATATAATTGCTGTAATACAATATTTAACTAGGGTGTCACAGTCTTACTTGTAGTTTTTCTAAAAATAAAATGTAATGGTGCATACTTTGTATTATTTTCTATTGCCTACATTAGATTAATGAAATCAAATGTTACCGTTCCACTTTGAAAAAGAATTTATTAATACCAAATACCATAAGGTTTGTTCCAACAGAAAATTCAGAACCGTTCAGAACGTGAATCAGAACTGCTTAGAATCCATGCGCTAACTTGTAGTTCTAGAACCGACTTGACTAGTGTTGGAACGATTTACAACTGGTTGAGAATTTTGTTTGTATATCCTAACGCAAAAATGACACCTGTCAGAAAACATTAGGTACGTTCAATTTGTTGAACGACTTTGCTAACCTAGCATTTGCTTGATTTGCTCGCAAGCAATCCAAGCCACAATTTTCTCGCTTGTCTTGCTAAGTGTCAAATATAATGGCGGGAAATACAAATTTTACATACATGAAGTTAACTTGAACTGTTTCTATTTCTTTATATGGTGTGTGTGTCTATCAACCACATGTAAAAAAGGCTTTGAGAGTTTTGTGATGGATGTTTATAACATTGTTAAATTTGAAATATTTTGTTATAGTCAATATAGCTGCTTACAAATCTGAAAATAAATATATAAATTCATTTTCCATATGTTCGCAGACCAAGAAAAGAAATACAACAGGCACACAATTACACAATGTTATATTTGACACCTATATGCGTTTCTCGATGGGAGTTGTGGATGACAGTTCGCCATATACCTAGCTAGCAAATCGTTCAGCGCACTAAGCAACAAGTCTCGTTTGCTTACTTAGCATTTGCTAGATTTGCTTACTTCATTGAACGAATTGTGCTTTTGATTAGGGATACTATATTTAAACTGAAGAAATGGAAGATAAGTTCATAATTAAAATATCGCTGTCTTCTTCCATTGCTAATTTCATTAATCACAAAAACAAAATAAATCAGATTAGGTATTACATCAAACTTATTCAGAATTAAAAATTCCGGTAAAATCCTAGAACTTTAAGAACGGTTCAGATTCGGTTCGGAACACAATTCACTCGTTTTTGGAATACTGCACTATAAGTTGTGTATTTTAAATTCGGTAAAATTGCTTTGCGCAAACTCAGTAAAGTTTTGAACGGTTCTGAACTTTTGTTGGAACAAACCTATAAATGTCAATGTCAAATGTCGTAGAAAACTGTCAAAATAAACTGGGAATAAAGGAAAATGTTGGTTCAAATGAATTAATAAATGAAAGACCTTCAATAAACTGCTCTTTAAATATCATATAAATTCTATAAATTCATAATATGAAGATATAAATAAATAAATATATCATCACGGCATATTACCCACTGCCGGGTGTGCCAATCTGGTTTGTACGCAGATATCGGTAATGATGATGACATATTTATACCGTGCGGGCGTTTACCAGGCGTCACCTCACGGGCACTCATTGCTGGCCTGGAGAGTGCACCACAGGGGTCAATTTTGTGCCATTTAAATTTTGAAATATTTGGCGTCGGTCGGGATCGGACTCGGTTCTCCAGATTCGCGACCAGACACTCAGGCACGTGGCCACGAGACCCCATATAAAATATAAGAGTAGAAAACAGTTTTCATAAAGATAATGAAAATGTACACTTGTGAATACAGCAGTGAATGCTGCCAAAGGTGGAAATCTGTGTATGGTGCCGTGTTGAACACATTATTTTTTGCCGATGTTAATTTAGTGAATATTTTAAATATTTATTTTGAAAATTATCGCCATCAAATTATGTTGCTGTGCGTTTGTTAAACAGTTGCTCTGCGTTTGTTAAGCGGTTGCTATGTAAATAGCAACAATGGGCAGTTGCTGCCAAGGCAGTAAAAGTAACATTTTACAGACTGTTAACTGTCCAAAAATCGCACTTTTAATGCCAATCGGCAAAAAAATAATTTCCAGAAAATTAATAAAATTTGATGACTTTTATAGGCAATAAAGAATTCCCTGACTTGAGACTAAATTTTAATTTTGGAATGTAGAACAAAATATGAAGTAATTGTAAAACTGCAACATTTAACAAGGTTTTAATGATTTTACTTCTAGTTATGAAATTGTACAAAAAATAAAATGCAAAGGTCATGAATTTTAAGCGTCAGAGCGACAGTGTATAATTTGCGGTTTCATTAAATTATTTTAACTCCATAATGATGACAAAGATGAAAACTGTAATTACGCTGGAAATGCAATTTCAGTAAAAATGTTTTTATTTTGCGTAAGCGTAGCTACGTGCCGGCTGGGCTTGTGCTTTAGGTGGAATTTGAACTTGAGATAGCGTCTTTTTTCTCCGGCAGTTGGTTCTATAAATTTGCAGCAGTTTGAAAGTTACATAACCGTAGGTGGTGTTTTTTATCCGCGTGCCTGACGTAATATTTCATACGCGATATCAGACTGTCGGTATCCAGCGAAAATACGAATGTGTGTACAAGTAGATAATATATTTTATGTGCTGTGAGTGTAAAATGACGTCGCATCGCAATTCATTAAAGCGAAGGAAATACCCGGGGGTATGTGGGATGTCATCAGTTCCCGTAACTCATTTGGAGCATGTGTCAGGAATTATTCTTGTTTAATAGGGGATTACAGCTCAATCGAATTAAGAGAAATTAGTAAAAAATAATGAAAGTAGATGCTTAATAACGAATATTAATAAAGAAATAAAACGATATAATTTAGCAGCTCGTCACTCATATGAAATCCATATATATTATTTTGATTGGCGACTCAAAGACCACCTATAAATAAATAACGAATACCGAGTTAGGGGTGGAGTCTACTAGCAATGGAAGTAGATAAATTCAAATAGCACACACGTGGCTATCAGTCCAGTACTGCACTTCTCAAACAGTTTTATTTGAATATAAATTTCTTGCATTAAACTTAATAATTTTGATACACTTGCAATTATAAAGCATGTAGACATATACAGTGTTACAATATTAATTTGTTTTTTATAAATATAATTTAAAAATAGCATACATTTCAACCAAGAACATTTTAGATCCACGAAGAAAACAGTTTTATACAAAAACTTATATTGGTGACGTCACATCTATATTTTAAAACTTCGGAGGACCATAACTCGCTTATTATTAGGAATTTTTTCACTGGATTTTCACCAATAATCTTAGTTTTTCTTATACTTTCTGATGAAATTATATAAAAAATCTGATGTGGACAGCACATAACCTCTCGCCAGATATTTTATCTGGTTGTACGCATAAAACGAAAAATATTTTTAAATACAAATACATATCCATGTCTCACTACAAAATAATTATTTTAATATAAATTATGTACAATACATACATTTTCTTTATATTCAATATCCTGATTTTTTTTCTACTGTTCTTTTCTTTTTTCTTTTATTCGTCATATTTTCGCAAATTCCTTTTATATTCTTTTTTACGTATATTCTTTTGCGTTGTTGACTTTTTATTTATTTTCATAATCTTCTTAATGATGTACAAATATTTTTGACAGTGCCATTTATGTGTGAATTAAAAAAAATTGAATTTCTTGCCTTGAAGTAGTTTGATCTGAGAATTTTTACATCAAATTATTTTATATGCATTTCTTTACCTCTAAATCTATAGAAGATATAATAATGAATCTATATTTATCAAGTAAAGAATTTAACGTTCTTTAATATAAGTATTTACATAAAGTTTCGATAAATAATATTTAGATGATTTTAAATGTTTTCATCTTTAGCTGATCTGTTACCACTCTGTAAATAAATTCATCTACGATGATTTCAGTTGTATGACGAGACTAACAACGATACACTGTTTCTAAAGACAGGCATTTAAAAAATATAGACTATCTCAAATACTTTTTTGAAACATTTTTCAAGTTTGTAATTTGAAGGATCGGACTTAAGCCTTTAGATACCAATAAAATGAGGCAGAAGTTAAGAATGTCATTAACACACGCCAACGAAACGGATACACGGATAAAACAATCAAGAAAATAGTAAAGAAAAACCGAACAACAAGAGCGAAGCAGGTAAACGAGACGAGATGAAAGAAAGAGAAATGAATTATACATTCCGGGAGTCTCCGATAAAATCAAAAGGATTGCCAGCAAGTTAAACATATCAACCAGATTTCAAACAACAACCACAATCAAGAACATCCTATGAACAACAAAACCAAAACTACAAACATGCATCTACCAGGTGGATTGTGAATGCGAAAAAACATACATAGGAGAAAGAAAACGACCATTGGACATCAGAATAAACATAACACCAGATATAAAGCTCGTATGTTAAGGAATTAGTCAGTAGTGTCAGATCACCTGATCACATTTACTTGAGTATTTATTGTCATTTCATTTGATTCATTTTGACCTTTTTTTATTCACGACAGTCTCTTCTTCCTCATCAGACTCGAGCATTGCATATTTGAATAACTCAGAATCAGTCAGAGGTCTCCGTTTGCTCCACATTTTGACAAAAATTTACATGTAGATTCTCAAAAATCAGTAATAAGACTAAAAGTAAATTACAAATACAACAAACGATATGATGCGCCCCGCGGAACAAGTATAAAATTGCACAGCTCGACAAATAAACAACATGTATTCGATAGTTAAACTAATTCCGTAAACGGGTCTGACGTGACCCAACGAGCATTTTATGAAATATCAGGAGAAATAAAATTCATATTCATACAAATAATATCAAAAATAATAGATGATAACATAATAGGAGAACTTGAGAAAAATCAGGAACATAAAAAAATAATTGTAAGAAATACAGTAAATAAAGCACATTTTGGGTCACGATTGACCCACTTTTAGTACTCCGAGGGTTAAATAACAAAGAATGTAATTAATAGTTATTGAACTGTCAAGTATGTTAATAAGAGCAATTAATAGTCGTCAATGTGTAAATGTATTAGATTATTAATTACCAATTAACATATATATTATAATACTTTTTTACACTAATGAAACTCTTAAGTAGATAAATAAAATTATTAACGGAAATAGTATATTACAGCCGAGCGAATGTTAGATGACCGAAGTTCACCGATGTCAGCTATGAGCGTGAGGTGTGTGTACTATTTTATTCACAACCAATTAAGCAGGCTTTATAGATTGCATAGAACAAAATAGAATAGCACAGGGAATAAAAATATAAACCAGTGCATATGCACGGAACCATTTATATTTGCATAGAATGGAATAGAATAGCACAGAATAGAATACGAAATAACCAAATTTTATTTCCTGTTCTATTCCATTCCTGTTCCTATTCCATTTGGGTTACTCCGATGCTATTTTTGTGATTTTTTGTAGTAATTTCGTAAATAAGGATACATTCATACGGGTATACTTAAAAAAATGACCGCTATCTGTACTTTTCATTTCATCTCGTAGATATAAATCGAGATATAAATAAAAAAAATTATTAATCATTCTGTCACAAATCATACAGTTGTCAAAATGACATATATCTACTTCACAAACAGTGAAATTAGCGCACAAGAATGAATATTCAATTTACTGTAAAAGTGACATTTTATTCCATTCCATGTAAACTATAAATAGTCTTATAATTTCTATTCCTATTCTACTCTATTCCTTAATCCATTTTAGTCTATTCTATTCTATGCAATCTATAAAGCAGGCTTTAGTAATCATTGAGTTTTAAATAATAATTTTATTAATATTTTTGAACATTTTTATTATAATTTATTCAGTTTACGTTTTAACATAGAAATATATGACTATTTTGCTAGGTAACAAAATTTAAAAAATCTAATGTGGCCAACACGATACCATCCATCAGTTCTATGTATTTTGTACAAATTTAATACAGAAAGTTCCTTGCAAAAGATTCTATTTCTTGTACATTACCTTCTGGCTGTTGTATGTATTTTATATAAATTCCATACAGAAAATTTCTAGCAAAAGATACTATATTTTCAATAAAATTATAAGAGAAACACACTTATGTCAATTGCAGTTGACCCTGACATCTTTCAATCAGAATTTTCTTAATATATACTCTACCCGTTTTAACTATAGAGTGGTGTGGAAATAGGAGCACTTTGATCTAATTGTTTGATTAAACTATATCGGATTATCCAATCAGAAAACAAGATCAAACTGCTCCTATCTTCGCACAACTCTATAGTTAAAACGAATAAAGCCGTATTCATAGTAACTGAGATAGACCTGGTTTAAACAAGGTCTACGTAGATTCGGTTTAAACTAGGTCTAATTTAGACCATATGAAGTATGCACATAAATATTCAAATATTTTCAAATGTCATTTAGTTGTCAGTGTAAAAAGTAATACATAATATTGTCTAAAATAAGAATAGCATGTGTCACAACAATAAGTTTAGAAGCGTGTATTCATATATGTATGTGTATATATGAGGAAAAGTGGGACATTTGTCTAACACATTAATTTTTATTTTAAAATATTTGGCAGCTAAAATGTAAGGTTGGAAGAGTTTTCGTTCCCGGGCTTTATTGCAGTTTTGTCTAAATAAATTCCGTGCTTACCTACTTTTAGCATTATTTACTTCAGCATCATCTGTTTCTTTGTCTCTCATTATATTCTCTAAAATTAAATACACATTTCAATTATATCAAATTTACTTAAAAATGTACCTTCAACACTTACATGTGATCTTTTTTTTATCTTCAATATTATTGATATGTGTAAAAATATTTGGAATATCCCGAATTTTATATATAATACCTTGAAAGTTTGTCATACGTATAATGGCTTGAGCGTTTCCAGCTACTGTTTTAGTCTTTAGTCTTTGTCTTAGCGCATAAACACATAGTTTGCATACTTCATACTTTCGTCATAGTCTTTGTCGCTGTTCTGTTGGAAAGAGATAAGTGATGTAAGCGCTTTTTATGTTGCGCAGTAGTTCAACGCGTTGTATCTGTCATTATTTTGGTGGTTATGTTATTATTTTTGTGTTGAGATAATATAAATATGGACAACAGAAAGAAAAAAAATCATATTTTTTATATTATAAGTACAAATAAAATTATATCATATCTTATGGATATACAGACAATATTGAAATTTAAACTGGAATATTAGAAATATTGTGGCACGTTCACCATATTAATTTCGTGCTTTATTTCGTGTTATTTTGGAATTATACAAAATAATTACATTATTACTTAATTTGAGTAATGATTACTACTCATCATTAATATCATTAATAACTATATAATTTTTGAAGCATTGTAAAGAGTTTTATAAATGTGTTCCTTTTTTTTTAATGAACAAACATTATAAGTACAAAAACTTAAGACTGCTTATGTTAACAGCTGGAAATGGCCAATATCTTCTAACAAAAACATAAGACAAAATACAAAAACAAAGACTAAAACAGTGACTATGTTAAGAGCTGGAAACGTAGCTTAAATATCAAAATCAAAATTGACAATTACGAATGCTATTTTTTATAAGCACACTGCATTCGTTACAAAGGCAGGATTTAGACCTAGTTTAAACTAGGGGTTGATGAGGTCTGAATTTTAGATTAGAATTAAACTAGGTCTGTCAACCGTTACTATGAATAACGAAAAACTGTAGTCCTAAGATAACCCTGGTTTAAACCAAGTCAGAATTACTATAAATACGGCTGATAGAGTTTAGTAGCTGTTTCCATAGCTGTCTACTTTATGAAATTTAATTTCTTTATATTTTTTTAACTCATCCACTTAATATTAAGTATAAAATGTAGTCAAATCGTATAGAGAATAAAATATTCTTTAATATTTATAATAAAATTAAATGTGAAAAAATAATATTTAACGTAGTTTTTTCAAGGAAAATTGTTAATATCTTCAAATGAGGGTACTTCCGGTGACCAATTATGAAAGCTACAGGTTTGGTTTAGTCTGGGCCCTTTCGCTGACTGGGCCTGTGGCGATCGCCAAATCGCCATAATGGCCAGTACGACGCTGGAAACATGAAACATTTTTGGTAATAATGCTAATTGCTTTGTAGTTTTATAGTGCAGAGGCATTTATTCGTTTTATGTTGATCTTCGTTTTAATGATCTCAGATCTATCTATAAGAACATGCAGACTCCCAGGGTTTTAATGTATGCGGCAAATGGCACCAGCAAACTCAAACCTCAAACAGTGGAAATACGAACGGGTGTGTATACATATAGATATTATATTTTATGTGTTGCGAGTGTAAAATGACGTCACATCGCAATTCATTAAACCGAAGGAAATACCGGGGGGATACGTGGGCGTGGAACTGCAGCACCATCCATGCTCTGGCTAGAGCTACAGCAATGAAATAACGAAGTGAACTAAAGCGTAATTATAAATAATTAATATGCAGAGCTTTGTCTCTGCGTGATCCGCTGGAGACCGCGTTATTTCACCGGAGCTCCGTATATTCCTACAGCAAATTGTTTGTTCACTTTCTCTCTTTCTCGCTCATTTATTATTTTAATATGTGAAAATATGCACAGACATCGCGGTAAACAATTTGCACTGTTTTTCTTACCGTTGTAAATTATTCACAGTTTTTATTTTCCTTCTTAACACGTTGACACTTTCAGACAAAAGAACTGTTAAGTCCCCGTTACAAAAGTATGGGCCGTTCCGAGCTCAGCCTCCAAGAAAAATGAATAAGTAAATAACAGCGCGGAAGTCTAACATATGTTATACGTACGTTCCTACCCTACATAATATTAAATTGGTTCGCCCAAGCTAAAAATATGCGCTGGTCCAATCAGTACCGGCTTAAGGATAGAAATAGGTGTGGAACACATACAAGTTTTCCACCCCTAGCTAACACCAAGAATACGGTCTAAAACGCGGAGTAATGGGGTAAGAGTGCACTCTAGTCGTTCTAAAACTCAGAGTGAGAGTGAAGTTAGACGGGTAACATTACATCGTATTTGTGAACGATGTAGAGTACACTTCGAGTGTCATTTTCTTTCCTCACTCAGTCAGTACGGTAATTTGTACCCGTCATGCGCAGTAACAATGTTTATTGAAATCCACTTGTTTTTCAAGTGCTTGACATTTGAGTTTTATTTCTTATTAAGTTCCTATTTAATTCATATTTTAAAAATAATTTAATAGGATCTATTTCATGTTGTGCAGGCCATTTTATAATATTTTCTGCCATTGAATTGAATTTTAAACCTTCACTATTCTAAAGAAAGTAGATGATAATGATTATTTCCCATGTCAAATATTCCGTCAATAAATCTAAAAATAATTGAAACATAATTTTGCATTAAACATATAAAAAAATACTGGTAATAATTGTATTTTCCAAATCAATTTCGAACTGACAAAAGGAGTACACTCTTTTCACACTCTGCATCGTTCTAAATGAAAAAGAGAAGAGAAATCACGTGATACTACATTCACTCTACCTTTATTCCACCTTTTCACTGCATTTTAGAACGTACCCCAAAGTATTACAACGCCAAATTAATAGTGGGATTCTGAAACCCGCGTTAAATAACGTTCGGCGTTAAGTAACGATAGTAACGTTCAGCGTTAAATCTGTATTATGAAACACTGGCGTGAAAGTGGAACGTTAAAAACGCCAGCGTTAATTCAAGTCGAATACATTCATGTGATCTTTCACTTTTAAAATTTTCCACCAATAATAAGCGTTTAAACATAACTAAAACTACATTTATCTGTCTATTTTAAAAGCATATGTCAAACCTGTGTGTCAAACATCAAATAAACTAATATATTTACAGCGGGTTTGTATTTTGGCCTAAAATATATTTCTATTTATTTACATATGTTAACAAAAATACAATTATTTTATAAAAATAGTATACAACACGGTTATATTATATATAGAAGATAAAAGACGATTAAAGTAGCTAGTAGTGTTTTACAAAAATAGATAATAAAAACACACGTATTAATTTACCTATAAAGAATATACCTACAAGAATGGAGACTTGTGGAATTGTTTAAAATGTTATCAATAATATTAGCCTTAGAAAGTCTGCAGTTAGAAGATTTATGAGAGAAGTTACTTTGCAATGGAAAATTAAGCACATACTGACGTTACGAATAAGTTTTCCAATAACTAGTGAAGAAAAAAATATTTTAAAATATTTGTTCTATTTATAAACATTTACTAATTTTAATATAGGTACCAGTAATCAATTACTTTTCTAATACATCAATAATTTTCTGTATTTTTTCCTATGTTATATTGTTATAATCAGTTATACTTATTCTTTGTTGTAATCAAATACAATTTTGTTTGTTATAATCAGAATTTCTTCATGTCATAATAAAATATCACTTTTCTGGAAAGTATTTTTTCTTGTAATACTCGTACAATATAAAAATCAAAATACTTTACATTCTTGAAACCAACACAAAATTGCTTTTATGCACTTCACTTTTTAGTACTTATGTACATCAGTCATTTTCTATGATGTTAGGTACATTATTGTATTGAATTCTAATTTTTCATACTATTGCGGACTCGTTGTTTGTTATTTGAATACTATTCGCAATCGAAATTAACGATAGAGGCGCTGATTTTCGAAACAAGATGGCCGCCATACGATGGGTTTGACGTATGACAGTTCACATTATTCACTGAGTTTCGTTAACTGTGTATACAAACCGAGTTTAAAAACTTATTTATATAAAGGCGATAAGTTTAAATATTTAATTATTAATTACTACACTACTCACTTAGCTGTCACTTAATCAATATGGCGCTTGTACGATTACTTTCCGTAGTACCGATTTGCGCCACTAGAGGGGAAATTTTATCTACGATTGCGAATAATGCTAAAAAAAATTATATTGTAAGGTTATGTTAATAATATATTACTTATAAATAATAAATAATTATATATATAACATGAATAACTATACTCTCTGTTAATAAAATATACTTTTTGCAAGTACAAAATATCAGGGCTATTTAGACCATAAAACTCACAGACAACTCGCCGTTTTCCCGGTTAACGCTTCGATATGTCCAACGTGAATTAACGCCGGCTAGCAGCGTGAACGTTTAGTAACGCTGAGTTTCAGAATACCACAGCTGCTAAAAACAGCGTTGATTCACGTTAACGCCAGAAGTTAATTAACGCTGGGTTTCAGAATCCCACTATAAATTTCATAAATTACCCAGCTATGCTATAACTATGGAAACAGATACTGTATTAAGATTAAGAAAATTCTGGTTGAAAGATGCCAATGTCAAGTGCAATTGACATAGATGTGTGTGTTATAATTTTACTGGAAATAAAGAATCTCTTACATGAAACTTTCTGAATGGAATTTGTACAAAATACATGGAACTGATGGAAGGTAACGTGCTGGTCACATCAGATTTTTATTATTATTATCATTTATTATTCTCACTAAGTTGCTATCTTCAATTTGCATAATAGAAAAAGAACCATATTCGCTATCGGATCATTTTTGTCGAAACTGAATCATCATCATCATCACTTTGTACATTATTATCATACCACGGCATAACACTATCTTTAAAATCTTCGATAAAGCTCAATCTTTGTTTTTTCGCTCAAATTTTTCAAATATTTTTCCCTCGATTTTTCCTTTACATACACTCTTGTATTGATTGACAGACACTAAACACTAAACACTAACAGCCGTATTCATAGTAAAGCAGATAAACTAATTTTAAACCAGGTCTACGGAGTTCTGGTTTAAAACAGGTCTAAACTAGTTATTCATGGTCATATTTAGACCTGGTTTAAACCTGATCTAAGTAAATCGATCTTAATCCATTCTATCTCTTCGGCTATGATCATACATTGTTCTGTTCATGCGTAGTGAATACAATTTTGAATTTTTTGATCATAGCTGATGTTGACTGCATTGATTTCTTATAACTAAAAGTTCATTGGGAACTTTTTATTAGCTTATAACTACGAAATACATACAATTCATTATTATCCATAAGTTGTTTCTTGATTGCGTTAACACACATTGATGATTTTAATATATCAGGATTTGTAAGGAAATAATTGTTACATATCATATTTTATTTATAAATTATTTATTACCAGATTTACTTTAATAATTTCCTTTACAAAAATATGTTATACCGTACAGTGCTCAAAACTTTCACATTGACTGAAACTGGTCAGCCTTTATTGTTAGTTTCATTTTCTAATAATGATTTTATTCTATCATTTAAATTCTGCAGATTTTCTTAAATCTGCAAATTTAAATCACTTTTTAGTTTCTATAAAATGAACAACTAACATGATCAAACCATTAATCTATTATGAACTCCCTAAAAATGAAATAATATAATATGATTAATGTGTATTCATGACAGTAATATTAAAACATTACCTAATATGAATTTTGAAAATATTTATATTACTTACCATATATTAAATAATAATTTGCATTAAACACATAAATTATATTGTCATATTACTGCGTCAATTGAGTTATAGCGTTTTCAGCTTACACAGTGCAAGTGCGCACTGAGTGCAACATATCACGTGACCACACTGAACGAGTTCTGCCCTCATTCGCCATATTTGCACTGACACTATTGACTTGCCTAGGGAGTCAGTGCACAAAAGTCGCACTGAGCCAGTGCACCGTACAACTTTTTCTTAAGCTGAATACGCATCAGGTGACTAATTTTTGCACTCAATGACAAGCTGAAAACGCTCAGTACAAAAAAGTGCGCAGTAAGCTGAAAACGCTATTAGACTCGCCATAAACTAGGGTGCGAGCAGGTCTAAATTTTAGTCTAGGTTTAAACCTGCACTAGCGCTAAACTGCCTCTATGAATAACTGTTTGCACCGGTCCAAGTTAGAATTGAGATAGACCTAGTTTAAACTTGAACAGTTGCACTATGAATACGGCTGTAAATCAGCATGGTCTACAGAATAATTATGGTTAATCTGAAGATGATGAGATTTACCAGTGGAAAGATATATTGAAATAGCAAAACCGTTGAGTTTGAGTGACCGGACCTGACAATTTTTGAGTCATATTTTCCGTTTAGTTAAATTTTCTGCTCGTGGTATATTCGCCCAATACTCCAATTTTTAAGCCCTCTCTGAATGTAATCTTTCATCTTTTGCCACCAATGACAACATGACAAGTAAAAAATATCATAAATTTGTGACAAGACTCGACAAGTGGAAATATATAAAATTTGTGTTTCGTAGCTTAATAACTTTGGTAAGGAAAGACGAAGCAGGTACTGTAAAAATTTGTTGAAAAAAAAAACCCTTGGAAAAAGAGGGAATGTGAGAAGTACACCACCATCATTTAAAAATTCAGAAGGTGTACGATCGTAAACTCTTAAATCCCTCCTGTCTGTCAATAAATATTAATTTGATATCATCAAATGCTCGTAACTGTAAATCATAATTATTATTTAAAACTCGTTTTATAGGTACATAAAAGTAATTATTTAATTTTTGCATTATAAAATATACAGAGTGGTGCATCTGAAGACGTACCACAGCAATTTTAATGTTTGTTTTTAATGCATAATAATAGACCAGAAAAGTGTAACGGTCAAACTTAGGCGCGAAATTCAAACTCAGTTCATAACGCTAAGAACATAATTTCAATCCCCGTGTATTTCTTACCAAGGAAATTTTTGCTCCACTTTAAAGGCCGAAAAATCTCATAAAAGTTAATTTCTTATGCAAAGCATTATATGTAGCATCTAGACCGATCCTTTATCTCCAGATTCGTACTATAATATTCACATGAACTATTCACAGTTTATAATTATTTAAATAATAATATAACACTACAAAATTCATTGAACGTATGTCTTAGTTTGATAGTGCATGCTTCATCTTCTATTGTGCTGTTCTATTTACTGGTGGGTCAACGACATACGATATCCTTGCTTGCACCAAGCATTTTAATTTCTAATAATTTTCTTCCTTTACCTTTTCTACAGGTTTAAACTGTTGCAATCTATTACTGAATAAACAAACTATCGAATTCTTAGCAAGAGCTGCTTAATTTCTTTTTTTTAAATATCTTTTTTTTGTCTGTAAAATTAAACTCCTATATGAAACCTATACTAGGGAATTCAAACTATGAACTCGTGGCAAAGGCAAATTCTAACCTAACTTTTCTGGTCTATTGTCTATTATCAGGAACAGAAATAATTAATGAAATTGAACTGTTAATATTATTTCATGGCACCACTGATACTATAGGAAAACTATTTAATTATTTTGCTGAAAAATAATTAGGGAAGACAATATTTGAACATTTCTAAGTTACTATTGAAGTCGCTATGGTGCGCCTTTCGATGTAGCATGCTGTTGAAAGTTTCTTGCAAAAGATTATTTATTTTTAGAAAAAATATTCACATGACCGTTTAGGTAAATTGTACTTGACACTGACACGTTCCAATTAGAACTAGCACATCAATTGTTTCTATTGTGTTCACAGGGAGCAAGATTTATATATTTTTAATTTCTTTTTAATTTTTTGTCTCAACTCTTTGAATATGACAAAAAAAACAATTAAAGGTGGATCCAATGATCTCTGGTGAGTTACTTTTGGGACCCTCGTTCTTCAAGATTTTTCACTATTGGGATTTTCAAATAAGAAAACGCTAACTAGCGGCGAATATTAGAACTACATACAGTGGTACAAAGTTGACATTTACATGAAACTGTAACTATATGACTACATAAACTCTATTATACATACTTGAATTATAAATAAAAAATACTAATAAATGAGAAAATAATACGAAAACTAAAGAAACACTATTGACAACAATGCGACACTTATAAATGTCAACAAAAAGTGTACCATTGTTTAATGTGATCAGCGCCATCTCTTGATACTTGAAAATCCCAATATTGCGAATTATGTTTTAAGTCGGCAAATCGCAAACATCATAAAACCGTCAGAAAGCTGGTTGCGTTCGAATAACTGATCGGTTATTATCTATAGAAACATTGTTACTATTTTAGTTCGTTGAGTAATCATGTATCCTATTATAGTTAAATCGCCCAAGAAAAATGAATAATAAATAAAAAGAAATATTAGGTCTAAGCATGCTGAATTTTATTTAAACCATCAGGTTATTTTGCGCCATTCTCTATGTATATTCCCAAAGCAGATATTGTTAAGATGGTTAGTTTGCTGGTTGTTTGATTCCTTATGATACATTGTATACGTTTAGCGTTTCCATGACAGTTGTTGGAGAATGTTTAATTAAGTTCACGTATTCTTTGGTTATAATTATAACGCTGGGCGTCCTGGTAGTTTGCAATGTCGTCGTTTTCCAGTCTAATTAGAATGCGGCGAGAAGAGCGTACATCAAAATAACTATTCGGAACGCGTAGCGAGAAGATTCTGTATAATTTACTTTTATAATCTATTCTACAAAAGAAAGACGCCTTAATATTTTGTTAACACGCTCCGGTGAACGGGGAACAAGAGAACGAAATTAAAAGAACTTATTTCTGATTGAACGTGGTCAGAATTTTATTACTTACTTTTCTTTGATACGCCCCCTTTCTTTCTTTTGAATAATTTTTACTACAATCGTTATTTACGCATCATTTTACTATTGAATAGTAAATATTCCTTTTCGGTTGCGCGGAAACAGCAATAAAACGAATAATATGGTTTGGATTGTAATAGCCAATCTCAGTGACGACGACACAGTAAGAACTGGATAATGTAATATGAACGTATATAAAATCAAAAGTTGAATCAAATTGTATCAAGGTTTGAACTCAATCAAATGTCTTCCTTGTTCTTAGGCCTGCATTTCTGGCAGGGGTTTCAAATAAGATACAGTTAAAAAATATTTGAGCCAGTATATCACCCTACTTGTTGCCATAGGAAATTTTTATTTTTTATATTTAAATTTTTAAAACAAATTTTGTTTTTTATAATATAGGTAAATTTTATACATATTACTAGACACAGAATTTTAAAATGAATTTTATCCATATTTTAATAAATGGTAGAAACAGTTTTCAAGAAAGTAAACACAAACAGGGCTGGATTATCGCTGCTTTTTTTAACTTTTAGATAGGTAAATATCAGATACTTTTGTTTTACGACGATTGCTACCAAAGAGGTCACGCAAAAAAATTGTTTTTTTTGTTTAAATCAAACAAGCATAGTCTAATTTATCGATCTGTATGTGTAAATAATAGTTTAAATTTTCTTTTAAACTAAATATCCTACACCATTTGTAGCTCTAACATCCAAATAATATAAATTCAATTAATTCTATTCTTTAATTTTATGAATAATATTTACTATTTGGACGGCTCAAATTTCCTAAAATGTACATATCATAAGTAAGATGAATTTAAATAATTACAATAAATTTGACGGTGTAGAATCTATCAATACAAAATTATAATGGTTATTAATAATACAATTTTATTATTTTTCTTCTGACGTTTCTCTGATTGTTTTCTTTTTTCTCAACAAACGAATTAGTTGTGAGAAATATTCGTTTTCCGGGAATGGACTGTGTCATATTTTGAGTCAGAGCTCAACGTTTCGCCCGCAGTCATATGGGGCATCTTCAGGAGCAAGGGGGATAGTACTGTCTTAAACACGGTTACCCGACGTGTCAACCACGCTAGAGGCCGAGTTTAAGTTGCTTAAACTCGGCCTAAGCACGTTTTAGGGTCCCTAGAATACGATTTTACTATTTTTACGATGAAGTCTGTATGTGTGTGTGTGTGTGTGGGTATGTATGTATGTGTGTCCGTGTGTGTGTATGTAACAAAATTTTCGTCTGCGATAACTTCCATACTACAATTCTAAAAATTACAATTCTTTCGTATTTCTCTTCGTTACATCCATGTGAAGAGCTGATTAGATTTTGGTTAGAATTGGACAACCGGAAGTACCATCATTTGAAGATTTTAACAATTTTTCTTGAAAAAACTATGTTAAATATAATTTTTTCACATTTGATGTTATTATAAATATTAAAGAATATTTTGTTCTCTATACGATTTGACTGCATTTTATACTTAATATTAAATGGATATAGAGTTAAAAAATTATAAAGAAATTAAATTTCATAAAGTAGCCATAGCTGTGGAAACAGCTACTATATTAAAAAAATTCTGATTGAAAGATGTCAGTGTCAAGTGAAATTGACATAGTGTGTCTGTCTTATAATTTTACTGGAAATATAGGATTTTTTGCTTTCTGTATGGAATTTTTATAAAATACATACAACTGCTTTAAGGTAATGTGCAAGAAATAATAATAATAATAATAATAATAAATCTTTTATTTCTGCAGATACATTACACTGTATATAGAAAACGTCACAAAATAATAATTTTCTGTATGAAATTTGCATAAAATACATGCAACTGCCGGAAGGTAATGTACAAGAAATAGAATATGTATTTAATTTAACAAGGAACTCTCCGTATGAAATTTGTACAAAATACATAGAACTGACGGAAGGTAATGTGCTGGCCACATCAGATTTTTTATTCTCAACATCGTTTATCCCAAAATAAACTATTGAAGATATGGAGATCATAGATATGTGGTACCGATTTTGTAATGTTATATTTAACATCTGGGAAATGAAAGTTTTATTTTTGTCTAGTGTTAATTTCATTTGTAGATATCTGAATTCAATTTAAAACAATGTTTATTTACAAAAATATGCTTATAAGTGTTAAAATTTTGTATCTCATAAAGTAACAGAAAATATGACACATTTACTAAATGAAAATTATACTTTCAGTTCATCTTTTTTCAAATATGTGAAACTTTCCATATTTAATTTGATGTTTTGAGTTAGGGTGACCAGACGTCTGGATTTTCACGAGCGTGTCTTGTTTTTAGCGGATTATTAAATATATCCGGAGTTTTCATTACGTTGGCATTTTTTATGTACTCAAGTTAATTTATCATGATAATATTAAAGAAGCACAATTTTGCAATATTTATTTGCATTTATATATTTATTAAGTTTTTCATTATTGGAAGCTGGCAATACACAACAATAAAAAAACTATAAAATTTACATTATCGTCTGTCACCTAAGGACCTTTGCATTTCAACTTAGATTTACCACTGTTTACATTTATTCCTTTGTAATTTCGAATAATGACGTTCGTATTAATTATAATATTTTTTTTAAAAAAATGTTGGTTGAATTTAGTTTTTTACCTCTCGTCATACCGTAGGTAAGAGAGGTAATGTTATCGGTCCAAAAGTTTGATGGTAAGTTTTCAGTAAATAAGCACGAATTAGAGTCCCACAGCATTATTATTCATTTTTATTAGTTTTGACAGCCATTGTACATGTATTTCTATGTTATTTATACCTATATATTTTCAATGTTATCATTATAAAACACATTTTCACCTCCTGATGAAGGCGCGTGTGGTGCCGAAACTAGTAGAGGCCGAAAATAAATAATTGTTTAACATTGACTAAATTCCAGAAGTTTTACTTTACCCATCAAATTTCCAGTCAAGAAGATCTAAGATCATTTTCAAATTTTGTTTTTAAGACTTTTATATTAATGAGAACGACATATTAGATTTTTTCTAAGATTGGTAAACCGGAAGTAGTACTTTACAAGAAGCTATAAACAGATTTTCTTTGAAAAAATATATTAAAACATGATCCAAAACTTATCAAATTTGGTATTTAAAACTCGTGTATAATTTGAAACAACATATTACGATTTTGACAATACTTATATGATAAATCGGAAGTGGCACTTAATTTGGAGCTCTTAACAGATTATCAAGGAAAAACATAATAAAATATAATCCAAAATTTCATATTACAGACTTTTCGATTTATTGGAACAACAATCGGAAGTGATACTTTACTTAAAGCTCATTGCTATTTTAAACATGGAATTGACGGGAAGTTATGTGCTGGCCACATCAATTTTTTGAAATTGACAGTGTGTTTGTCTTATAATTTTATTGGAAATATAGGATCTATTGCTAGAACTTTTCTGTATGGAATTTGTATAAAATACATACAACTGCCGGAAGGTAATGTACAAGAAATATAATCTTTTAAAGGAACTATCTGTATGAAATTTGTACAAAATACATAGAACTAACGGAAGGTAATGTGCTGGCCACATCAGATTTTTTAACTCTATATCCATTTAATATGAAGTATAAAATGCAGTCAAATCGTGCAGAGAATAAAATATGCTTTAATATTTATAATAACATTAAATGTGAAAAAATGATATTTAACATAGTTTTTTCAAGAAAAAATTATTACCAAAATCTAATCGGTTCTTCACATGGATGTAACGAAGAAGAATATAAAAGAATTGTAATTTTTGAAATTGTAGTATTATGCTCTGCTCTGTTCCATTTAAGCCATTCAGTAGATGGCACTGGCAACAGCGCAAATCTGAATAGCCGAAATTACATTGGTAACCTTGTCTCTCGTCTCTAATTTCAGCCACGCAGAGAGGTCAAAACTATTCCCTATGCTCCGCAATACAGAATGTCTTAAATGGAACAACGTATAGTTATCGCAGGCGAAATTTTTGTTACACACACATACACACATACATACCTACATAAATACATATATACATACATACATCATCGTAAAAATACTAAAATCGTATTGTAGAGACCCTAAAACGTGCTTATTGATTAAAAATTCATTATTGAATTTTTTGACCAAAGACAATAGCTTTTTTACTTAAAGGTGACGGAAGGTAATAGTTATTTATGCAACAAGTGTGTAAAGTAGTACTTTTTTGGTCGAGTGCGATGAAATAGTAGAACAAGATAAAAATACTATTTTACACAAGTGTTGCATACAACATTTTTCCTACAACCGAAATGTTAGTGATGTTTCTCAAAAAATACAGAGTGTACTAGCATCCAGCATCTTCAAATACTCTTAGTGCTCTTTCTCATAAAACTTTATAAAATGCAACTTAAATATTTCGAAGAATCTCAAACAGAAGTGGATTAATCTTCTATAATTGTACATTTAATATTAATATTAAAATTAGGTAAGGTTAGAATACATGTCAAAAAAAAGTTAATGTTCTTAAAAGTTAGATTAGTACTCAATCTGCTAAAAAAATTATTACATTTGTTTCATTTACAGTGTATATTAATATTTCTTAATATATTTTATTACTTTCATTATTATTTACTATCTTATTATCTACTTCATAGGTAAATTAACCGTATTTTAATGTTGCCTAGCAACGCCTATTTACTTTTCAAGCACTAGTGCGTGAAAAGTACTTTTCACGCACTAGTGCTTGAAAAGTGATACTTTACACATTGTAAAGAGTGCGTGAAAAGAACATTTCACGCACGGTTGTAGGAAAAAATACTTAAATCTACTAAAATATTAATTAATTATTTATTTTGTGCGATACCGAAACTATAATAGTTTACCGAGTATAAATGTGTAATTTATATTCAGTGTTTACAGTTCCCAAGTAAAAGCAAGGGAGTTTATAATTAAGTTTGACAGATGACAATTAGTGACGTACGATGAAACCTCTTGCACTCGCTGTTGCATCTTGAGAGAGTACTCGTATCGTACGTCGTACGTATAGTATAATAACATTTGTGTGCCTGTGCATGTATAATGAAATTAAATATGGGAGAGCAATGATAATGAATAGTAATGCGAAAGTGCAAAGTGCGGCATAATGTAATACGTTGGTTGAAATACACGTACAGGTAAACCTTGGGCCATGCCGCCGCCGCAATATAATAATGAGTGTCCGTAATTAATTAATTGAACGCAGACGGCAGGCAGGAAAGCCAGGAACAGTCTGCAAGTTCGCGAACAACAGAGCCGCGACATGTGACTGCCTCTGCCTCTGCCAGTACAATGCTTGTTCTGGATAATTAATTTGCAGTACATCCATTTCACCGATAAATCACAGCCTGTTTCTGCACTTCGTACACGTGCGTTCCAATTATACATTACATATGCAAAATTATATTCATTCGGCGCAATCATATTACAAATCAAACCGTATTACAACTGCTATTGCTGCTGTTTCCGTACGCATTACTGAAAGAAATATTTACTACTGGATAAACAATGTTAAACATATTTCATGCGGAATATATTATGAGGAACAAGGACAATTTAAAGTGTGCTATATAAAGGCAAATATTAGCGAATTTATGAAAAAAGATTTATGATTGTGACTGCGTAGAATAGAAATTTGATACAGTATTGTCCACAAATATGGATACATTCGAAAATTAAGGGAAAAACAATTTTTATTTTCTCTTGTAATTTCGAATAACTTCACTACTATCAATAATTGAAGAACAGCGATGGAACGCCGATACGATTTTGACAATGCGGCCATAAAAACAAGTAAAATTTCCTGAAGAATTCGGCCGGTGCATTAGAAATGTTGAATATTATGACAAATCTACCTATCTGTAACTGGTTTAAGATTGCAGTGGTGTGAAAATAGGAGCAGTTTGATATTGTTTTCTGATTAGATAATAACCTTGATATTATGCAATCAAACAACAATATTAAATTGCTCCTATTTTCACACACCTGCAATCTTAAACCTGATACAGTATATGTAGATAGTTTTATTTTTTGAATTATATGTTCTTTAATGAGAATTATTTTATTATACAGGTGTCCCAAAACGTACCGGCAATATTCATACATTAACTCCAGAAAATAAACATATGTGCTAAATGTAACCTTTAACGAGTTATTCGGCCTAATTCACTAAGATAGTTGTTAACATAGTCGTTAGGTAACAACTGAGAGTTAACAACGATTTTTAGCAACTCTTGTAACAACTGTCATTTAATTGGTATTCAGTAAATACATTAACGACATTGTTAAAAACGGTCGTTGTGAACAATCGTAGTTAAATATAGCAGTGAAGTTATTAATAAGTGAGTTGAAAGGCATGTCGGTTCTCAATATTTGTACTCTATGGATATTTTCAATAGAAGATATGCGCAATGGGGATCTGCGCATAGTAAGAACAACTGAGATCTATGGCGTTTGCTTCTAAAAAAATAGACGTAAAATGTTAGAATATCTCAGATAACTTTAAAAAATGTTATCAAAATAAGTTACAAAAGAAGTTAAAATGTCTAACGGTGCAAATTTTCACTGAGAATACAGGTATTCTAATTACTGCAATATTTTTGACGTTTCGTTTGACAGCCCAACTGGCAGTTGTTCGCACCATTTTCTTACCATTTGCAGCGATAGAAAGAGATAGCCGTTAAATTGAAAAGGTCTATTGACAACATAAATTGACAGATTTTGATTAGTTGGATGTTTGTGTTTTTAATAATGAGTGATAAGAAAATTCGAGGTGCAAGATGATCCGCGGAACAAAATTCTCTAATGGTAGATTTCTTGATGATTTTGAACTAATTAAATGACAAAGCTAGTTTTGCGTTTCACTTCTGATAACTGCTAGTTGGAAATTTTGCAAATCTTTGATTGACTTCACGGAAAATTGAAATTTTGCCCTATAATCTATTTATAAAACCCATAGAAAAACGTAGAAATTAAGTGTTAGGAGAATCTGAGGAAGTTCTTCAGTTTAGTATACATGTTTATTCAATTCGATGCGATCGATTTTGAAATTTTAAGAATCTCATCATCAGGCATAACCAGCGTCTAGAAGTTTTAGCAGTAAAAGTAATAGAAATTTGGCATTGTTGAAATGGCTGTTTAAATTTAAATATGTAAGATAAATGAAAATAAATTTCAAGAAATTGAATTTAGATCTCTACGGGAGAGAATCTGAATATTTGTTCAATATTAACTCATTTATGCCCAAATCTATTTAGGTCGGAATATTTTGATTATTTTCAGAGACCTATTGCAAAATGCGTTAACATACATGGAAAAAATAATTTAAAAAATATTAGACGGTAAGTTTCTGAAATATATGCTGGGTCGTTACTGACCCGTTGGGCAAATAAGGGTACACATAATAAAAATATTATTTCTTAAACGGTAGTATTTTTTATTTTCTTGCGTAAACTAAATTATTTATTTCTTAAAATTATTACAAAAAACATTACAAACTATATTTCTTTACTTATTACTGCTTAAATTTTTTGTATGGTGGTCTTTGAAGCATTTATCGTGAAGTGGAATTTCACACCTGTCGCATTGTTTCGTTGTTTTATTTGAGCATTATCGGCATCTTCTTCTTTGAGCTCCAGTAACAATTAAATGTTGTGTTGATGTGGATGTAGAAGGAATTAATGCAACATTTTGAGGTCCAGTTGAATGCGGTGGCTTACCATAATTTGATAATAATGTTCGAACTATGTGCCTGCGAAATTCTAAATTCTCGTCCTTATATCCAAATTGACGTGCTAGTGTCGATGCATTCGTTACACAAACATCAAACATCCAGAGCCATATTGGAAAGTACCATTTTCTTCCTCTTATTTTTATTCTATAATTAGAAATTTTGTTATCCATCAAATCGACTCCGCCCATAAATTTATTATATTGTGAAATCACAAATGGCTGATATATTTAAATGTTTTGTTTTTCTTTGACAGAATACCGACTCGCATTTTGTATTGGATCAACTCCATGTTCATTTGACAAAATAGTGACAACATTGTTGTCTTTCCATTTTATGGCTACAATTTTATCGCTGTTGTCAAAAGAACTACAGTAATATCCTCTTGGCTTTTTCTTTTTTTCATTATCTGGAGGTAATATATAAATATCATCTGACACATCTTCACCATTTTCAATCTTTTCTATTTCTTCCAAAATTTCTGCCGTAGTGTGTGGATTATTTCTAAAAATATTATTCAAATTATAGCACGTCATGTGCCCAATGGGTCGTTAACGACCCATCGAAATATAATGTTATATTTAGGGTATACATCAAATTAATTTTATGCTAATAAACAAACTATATGATAGCCCTACTTTTGTTTAATCAAATAAAGTAATTTTAATACATATAGTTTATCATTTAAATGTACTTACAAATTTTTGAATGAAGCCATGATGTCTACGTTCTCCAAGATCTGATTTGATGTACACCTTATGAACTATGAGAGTGAAATAAACAGTTGTCGCTACAAGTATTTGTTACACGCACGTACTAGAAAGATTTAGTTAATAAATGGTCTACTAAATGATCAATGAATTTGTATAAAAACTAATTTTGTAAGGTGGGTCGGTAACGACCCGTTGGGTATAAATGGGTTAAGAATTAAAATATTTAACTTTGGAATAAATGACAATCTTTCATCTTGTGACATGAGACCTTTGAGCATACGCTGACACAGTATGCTTGAAGCATGAGACCATCCAAATCATGAACAACACCTTGCCCAGTTTGAAAATCTCTGTAAATATTTTTTCCCGGTACTGAGAATGGATTACTAACATCTCCCAAATATCTTTGCATAAATCTAAAATCTTGTCTAAGAAAGCATAGATTTTTAGACTGCAATACAGTCGATAAAGAGAGCGGTACAGAAGCGAGGGATTTGTATCGTGTAACATTTCGACCGGGTAGGATTCGACGGCGTGGAAAACTTAATCAACGCATTTTTCGGTTAGCGGTTCATCAAAACGAACAAATGCAACTCGATTTTTTGACAGCAATGATTTAAATGTCATAAGAACAAGAAAATTGATTCGAATTTGTTCGTTTTGATGAACCGTTAATCGAACAATGCGTTAATTAACGTTTATGCAACCGGGCATCGTATTGTAGTTAATTTGTTATAATAAATAAACACTTACTAGATACTGCTTTTCAACAGTGAATTTTGTAACGTCGTTATCGTAGAATACTAATGTAATGTATACATTGAAGAATGATACGTGAAAAATTTATGGACCTCGCTGGGAGTCGTGGAAGATTCTGGGGTAGAATTCCAGCGAGTTCCATGAATTTTTCACAAATAATATAGGTAATAAAGTTGATCTACAGATTAACAGAATAAGAAATCTACTTCGTGTAGCCTACGCCAAACAAAAATATACTGTGAAAGAAATGAAATTGAATGAATGTACCTCACTGTTGTTGACGGCAGCTGTTGTGTTCCTTCCACGTTGAATACCGGGTTACACGATCCCAACACACATCACAAATGTTTCAAATAGTTATTGGATTGCTAATGTCACAAACATATACGTTATATATTAAATTCACAAAAAGTTCTTAAATATAAAACATTATTATAAGTAAAGACAGAGCGATCACTCAACATACATACATACGTTCTAAATGAAAGATAAAATCAACTAAGCCAGTGAGTGCCAGCTGAATTAAACAAGTTACATCCAAATAAATCAGCTTGTAATTTTTAAGTTTGGTGGCGCGAGTATACATAAAACTTTAAATAAGTTTATGGTAGTTTTAATAATAAATATCATTGTGGACTAATATTAAAAATGTGTATTTAGAGATTATTTTATTGAATTTTTCACACATATCCCAACTTTACAAATTTAATAATAAAATATAAATAAATGTATGTAGAATTTAATTTTCTGTAAAGTTATAGTAGAAAATAAATAATTATTAATATACTCGTAATTACGTATTGTTTCTAAACAAATTAATAGTTATTTATGTATTAAGGGTATAATCAAAAGATTGTAGCACGGGGGAATGTTTAAAGTTCGACGCGTAGCAAATAGTTTTAATTTTCCCGAGTGCTATAATACTGATTATGCCCGTGGTAGATACAACGTTTTATTTTATTTTGGTTTTCGAAATTCACGGATTCAATTAATAGGTATATATTCAGTATTGTTATACTAGCGTTGTGAATTTTAAGTTCGCTGTGGTTTCTAGCTATTGTTTGTGTATAAATAACCAATTTTAGGGGCCTATTCAGAACTCAATATTTGTGTAGTTTATGGTTGTTATGTACTATATTCTTCTTACAACAGCAACCTTCTTCAGGGTAGTAATCTCTTACAAATTGTTACAATTCATGTACACAGATTACATTCGTACAATTAAACATTCAAAAAGGCACATGCACATCCTTTTTGACATTAATTTCTATAAGTGTCACTGTGTCAGTATCTTATTTTTCACATATTTGGTTTTACATTTGCTAATAAACTTACTAGCTGACTTAGTTTTGAATTTTGAATACTTTTACTTTTAACATATATTTTTATAATAATAAAATAACAGTAAATAAAATAACGACACTACTGAATTTAATAGAGCAAAATCTTAATTCATACAATTCGTAGATAACCTTGTTCCTATACTGTACATTAATCAGATCTGTCATTTTTCTAACATAACCTTATATAACCAACATTTTGAAAGTAACGTGAATATCCTTGCAAGTTGTTTTTTTAGAAAGTAAGAACAAATAACGAAATATGCTAAATAAAATTTATAAATAAATACAATTTTTGTTTGTTTAGATATTACAATGGTTGTACAATATTGTTCTATGCCGTCTTGCAAGAACAACTCGCTGAGAAGTAAAAATAAAAATTTTGCCTCAAGATGTAAGGGAAAGATGGTATAAGGCAATAAATCCTCCAAAATTTTTGATAACTGCTCTTGTTTATGTGATGAAATAAACGTCAATTGTAGGCCCATTTTTACTCGGTAGACGACACTACGGTCGCAAAATTATGACATCATTTGTAATTTTATATAAAAAAAATATTTCTGTAAAACTTATGTGACAAAATATATATCTTCGTAAGTAGTTTTAAGTGTATTTTCAGAAAAAATATAAATTAGAAAATGTGGAATGACCTCCATTAAGATTAGATGACATTATTCCTTGTCAAAATCATAAAAACTCTCCTAGCGGAATAATGTCAACATTTCGCCTTTTGAGGAAAAATGGTGCACTTTTCTTTCAATTTTGAAACCCTATAAATTGAATTTTACCCTCAATCTTGGAAAAAGTTTTAGTGCATAAGTATATACGAGTAAAATTAGAATTAGAACGGAGAAAAGTATTTCGCTGGCCATATCAGATTATTTCTCGATTTTCTTCTGTAACAACAATCCATTGACTGATAAATTTCCGTTCAACATAAACGAAATTTTATTCTGAATAAAAACAATTTAATCAAACTCCATGAAAATCGTGTTTCCGCCCAAAGTAAAGAGAGGTGTTGAGAGATTAATCTTTCAAAGATCTTTTGTTTTTTGAGGGGTTTTAAAGGATGGACTGGAATCAATTGGCTCTGTTATCTCGACGGGAAACATGCTTTAAAAAGTTTCCATGCCGAACTGAAATATTCTTTGATAAAAAGTATTTTTATTTTTATCAGTACCGTATACGGCTACTTGTCGGCAAAGGCAATTTGTTTAATATTCCCACTTTGATATTTTATTGAAGTGAGATTTCTTATAAATCGAACACTACTTGTAATTCAATGTAAAATGCAAGAGTCGCAGTATTAAAACTAAGATGGAGCTTTTGAAGAAGAGAAACGTTGAAGATAGTCCCATTTTAGTATAGGTAGTAAAATTTATTAACCGAATTTAATGTCTTGGCTGTAATTGTTTAGAGTTTAGTAGCTGGAGAAATTGAATAGTTGTGCATGGCAGAGAAGTGGGAAGAAGCTCTATCTAATTTCAAAGTGGAGGAAATAACATTTTTTATTTTTTTATACAACTTAATTATGTTTTCCAGAAAAATTAAAGAGTGTATAGGGCGCGAGCAGACACGTGACTCGAGCAACCTTGAAGTGCTTTTAATCAGCTGATTTGTATGCGCGTGTCATTTTGCCAAGAATAATATGTCTCTTTGACAAGACCAATGTTTTGATTTATTTTAATTTTGAACTGTTAAAAAGTTATTATTTTTGATTTCATGAGTTTTACAGCATGAAAATTGTAAAATAATATTTTAGTAGTTCAAGATTAGAATAAGTCAAAACATTGGGCTTGTCAAAGTGACATTCTTCTTGTCAAAATGACACGCGCACACAAATCAGCTGATTAAAAACACTTCAAGGTGAAATCGTCACTAAAGTGCACACATATTATAATTAGAAGATCAGAAATCGGCTGTAAAGTAATTCATTATACGACGATTACAGGCAAATGCAGTGTCAACCTTATGATAGTTATTGTACATGTAAGATAATTTAGGCAGGTTTACAATGTACAATAGTAAATTTATACGTAAAATGACAAAAAATATGTGCAAGAAAAGCGAACTAAATAATTTCGATGAATAAATTTGAGATACACACTTGATTTTGAATATTTAATGGTATTTCTTTATTGTTGGTAAAAAAAAAATTGGAGATGCAGTCTTGGTAAAATGATTTTATCCGACGTTTCGGTTCCTAATAAACTATATCATCAGGGCTATGTTAATATACAGGGTGCGCCTTTAGGGGGCCATCTTAGATGTGCTTTTGTTTTGAGAAAAGTTCTCATAGGTTATTAGAAAATGGCGGCAAACTGAATTTGGTCGATATTTTCATTTTGAAATTATGCAGCCATTCCATATTTTAGACTTAAAAAAGGAGATCATGTGCCAGAAAGTGCGCAATTTTTCCGAAATGTTATGGTATGACTGGCGAATGAAAGTTGACGTTTAAATTAGTTTATAGATGTGGTTTCTTTTGAAACCCTAGAGAAGAATAGAATTGTACGAAATATTGAGGTATGAAATTTTTGCATGAACTCTTATAATACTGAACTAGGAAAGCACAGAAATACATTATTATGTCTGGCTGAAAATAGATGGCCGACTAGGGTAAGTGAATATCAAAACAGAGGTGCGTTTAAAATATTTTAAACATTTTTCGTTTATCTTGATTATAACAAAATATTTTGATCCTTAAACTATTTAGTTTCTATGAAATAGGATTATTTTTAATTTCCTCTGACAGTAATTCCGACTCGAGGGTTGTTTACACCTTAGACGAACGTACTAGAATTTGCGGTTTTAAATTTTTTACATACATCCCTGAATCCTGTTGCTGTCATTTTAAATTCCTCCTGGTATTGAGTACAATTCTAATCTCCTGTAACGGAATACATAAGGGTCAGTTTCCTTTCAAATCAAATATAGGGACATGTTTTCAAAAGAAATTACACTATTATATAATGTAAACGTCAACTTTCATTCGCTAATTATACCATACTAGTATTGCCACTAAATTATATTATCATTACTCGTGGCCGCGTGCCTGATGAATGTCAAGTTGCAAATCTGGGGAAGCGGGTTCGATCCCGACCGACGCCAAATATTTTCAATTTTAATTCCGACTCGAGGGTTGCTTACAACTGAGACGAACGAACTAGAATTTGCGGTATTAAATTTTTTAAATACGTCCCTGAATCCTGTTGCTAAGGTCATTTTAAATGCCTCCTGGTATTGAATACAATCCTAATCTTCTGTAACGGAATACATAAGGGTCAGTTTCCGTTCAAATCAAATATAGGGACATGTTTTCAAAAGAAATCACACTATTAAATAATCTAAACGTCAACTTTCATTCGCTAGTTATACCATTATATTATCATTACTCGTGGCCGCGTGCCTGAGTGTCAGGTTGTGAATCTGGAGAACCGGGTTCGATCCCGACCGACGCCAAATATTACCATTTTTAAATGGCACAAAATTGACCCCTGTGGTGCCCTCTCCCTCGCCCTCTCCACGCCAGCAATGAGTACCCGTGAGGTAACGCCTGGTAAGCGCCCGCACGGTGCAAATATTTCATCTCTACCGATATCTGAGTACAAAGCAGATTGGCACACCCAGCAATGGGTAATAAGCCGTGATGATATATTTATGGACCTTTCCAATTTAAAAAGATAGAAGATATGCGCAATGGGGATCTGCGCATAGTAAGAACAAATGAGATCTATGATATTTGATTCTAAAACATTTAGACGTAAAATGTGAGTATATCTCGGATAACTTAAATCTTATCGAAATAAGTTACAAAAGCTTTTATTGAAGGTAAAATGTCTAACGATGCAAATTTTCACTGAGAATACAGGTATTTTAATGATTGCAATATTTTTGACGTTTCGTTTGACAGCCCAACTGGCAGTTGTTCGCGCCATTTTCTTACTATTTGCAGCGATAGAAAGAGATAGCCGTTAAATTGAAAAGGTCCATTTATTTATTTATAAACCTTTTCTCAAAACTTTTGTTACATATATAATACATTTTCGTATATCTATTACTACGTTTACATGCAGTTTTTAAAATGGTTTCAGTTTTCAGTCAAAATTATGGAAAACTGTTTACATGCAGTTTTCAAAACAAGTTTAAAAATTGATTTGAAATCAGTTTCGGCGCATGCGCATTTAGCCGATGTAAGTGACAGATCCTCTTCACTCCAAATACTTCGTTTTGCTATTATTCCAATTATTTTTTAAACTTCGTATCACTACGCACTAAAACTACAAAACTATCAGTATATTTGAAGGTTAGTAACACAAAGCGACAGAAACGTTATGCTCTGTACGCATGCGCAGTATCGAAACTGAATTTTAAGTGTTTACATGAGTAGTTTTGAAACTAATTTTCAAGTCCAACCCATGAATTTTAGTTTTGGTTTGAGATAATTCAAAACCGGTTTGACACTGTATACATGGCGTTTTCAAAATTAAAAACGTTTTAAAAACGATTTCAAAACTGCATGTAAACTCAGTATATATCGTAGATTTGTCCTTAAATGATGAGACAATTTCTTTAAAATCTTTCTGAGAGAGGTTATTTTATATGTAGGACACTTATTTATTAATAAAAAGTAGTGTTCCGGTGTCCCTGGTTGGGAGTCTGGGACAATATAGAAAATAGGGTTAGCAGAATAAAATATTAGTTTTCCCGGTGTTCTCAATCCGGGGTTCAATCATCGGTAGCCTTTGGATTTTTCGTAAGAAAGAAAAGAAATCCCACAGTAATACGTGACTAGAATGAGAGAGTAAATACCCCACAAAGTGTAGCATTTACATCGGCACGATGCGGTACCAATTCGTAAACTTGAGCAGTAAAACCTTACGTCGTTTGCGGACGTAGTCACGTGGCTGATGACGAATCATCCGTTCTAGTGGCTGCTCCGTATTAGGTCGTAACTCAACCGATTTCTCGGTTCGTCAAACTTCACTCGTCGTGTATGTGTATATGTGTCTTTACCAGAGCTGAGCGCAGCTACGCAGCCCCAGCCAACACTTATCAAACTGTCCACACGCATCGACGCGCGGTCATGTGGGTTGAGCTCTGAGCCCCGCGATAACGGACGATCAACTGCTTTACGATAGATTACCAATTTTCTTATTTAAGACTTTTATGCCAACCCAAACTCTGATTTTTTGCACATAAAACGCCAGTGATTTATTTTATTGTTGTCATTATCAGTGGCCGCTCGTTCTATATGATATGGAAGACTAAAACCTGATTTACAATATACCTTTTTTTGGTATAAATTTTTATTAGATTCTTAATTCAATTTTATTATATATGTTACCGGCAGCGTATGAAATACTTTGCCCATGCTTTAGGTGCATTCACAAATGAAAATTAGGTTTAGATTTATGGTTTATACGTTAGATTTAAAGATTTTGGCCGCATATTATGTAATGACTCCATTTAAGGTACATTCACAAATGAAAATTAGATTTAGATTTATGGTTTATACTTTAGATTTAAAGACCTTGGCCGCATATTATGTTTATAACGCCATTCACACTACAGAATTTACTGTCTCTAAACCCAAATCATAAAGCTAAACATTGCAAGGTCCAAACTTTAGCTTTATGATTTAGTTTGACCAGGGCCGTAACTAGCTATTCTTGCGCCTGGGGCGGAAGAGAAAATTGCGACCCTTCCCCTTTATTTTTAGCAAATTATTATTAAAAAAATATAACTACATAAAAAAGTAATTTCGGCTCCAAAATTATCCTCTTTCGACCAGCATAACGATTTGTCTCTGTTCAATAATTAGTTCCATATTCTCTCGTCTCGGCGAATGGATCAGAGGCGTAAACTTATTATTTTGGCTGTGGGTGCACTATTTTTATTTTAAATATGGGTACCTGTATGTTTTTATAAATGCAAATAATGCCATAAAAATAACATACTTATTTTATTATACATATATTAAATTATGTGTACATTTAACATAAATAAAATTAATATGTATTACAAAAAAAAAAAAATAATACTCCTAATATTTATATACAGGTATCTCTAAAACACGTAAACATGGCTTAGACACCTTAGACACAGATTCCTGGGCCCAAAGTAACACAATTTAACCTAATTTACCAATATCCGAAAAACCGAAAGTGTACCATTTTGTAAAAATATTAATTTTGCTTATAATGACAGAACACTTTGTTCGGTTTGAATGAAACTTGGGTGTCACGACAATGATACATTGAATGGTACACTTTTCTGTCTCTGCGTAAGTTGTAATATCTGCAACGATTTAAGCAGAAAAAAATTAAATATGAGTGTTTATAGGTTGCCAATAATTTTCTGCGCAATATCATATAATTATTAACATATCCGTTTGTTCAGTTTAACAGTAGTATTTTACTGTCATTATTATGACACGATTAAATAATGTCAGCTTACTCTTAAACAACTTAAAAAGATTGACAACTCATTTTTACAATGTATGAAATATAATTAATATGTTAGTGCGAAATTATTGTGGGTGCTGTGCACCCACACTTTTACTTTCTGTGGGTGCATGTGCGTCCGTGCACCCACGTAGTTTACGCCCCTGGAATGGATTATATAGTTTCAGTATTAATTAACAGTATTTAATGTATATTTCAATTACAATAATTATAAAAAACAAAATAAAGACAACATTATGTCTGATGCATATCAATTGGACCATAACTGGAACGCAGAATTAGAATTAAATGTTTATATCTTGATCAACACAAAGATGCAATTTTTTTCTTAAAATATATTGATTTTGCATTTAGAACCCAATTAAAACTAATTGTTGACAAGTAAGTGCAGTACGATTGTTAAAAAAGTAGGTTCGCGGAAAGTCTTTATCCTTTAATATACGAAATTCTATTATTATTGCGCATAAACTAAGCTTTCTGGGCAAAAATTTGTAAAAAACTTAAGTATTCGTCAGGAACGACGAGAAACTTAATTTTGCAGTTTAAAAATACCGGAAATATTGAGACAAACGTTAAAACTGGGCGTTTTTCGATGATTATTGTACAAGATCGCCGAGTGTCTATCCCAGATTTGCCTGTCAAATGGGAAAATGTGATTGGCAGATCGATCTTTAAAGGCACTTGTCTTAGAAGTATGAAAAAACTGAGATATGGGTTCTACAAGGTAAAATAAATCATCATAATACAATCCAAACTTGAAATTTTTTCATCTAAGCGATGGAAAAATCTCTACTCGTACAAAAACAAACGCAAGTCCGATTTTTAGTCCTGGGATTCAATCTCTGTGTTCTTTTGCCGATACATTCACTGACTGGACTGCAACGCGCTTGGGTGCCTTGTGCGCGAACTTTAAAAGTCACAGTGCACAGAAATACAGTACTAATTCGCAAAGTGGGGTTTTTTTGTTTTTGTTTTATGTAAACATCATTGATATTTTGTGCATTTCTTTTGTAAAATCATTGTGTAAAATTCAAGTTTAAATTGTTATAAGAACTATACATCGATTCAATAAAAAAAAATTAGCGTGTTTATCATATAAAATATCCATCAAGAACTCAAAATTTGTGAAAAGTGTTGTTGAAGATATTTGGAAATGATAGCTGTCAAGATGTCAAGAAAGAGAATCAATTGATACTATAGTATGGACCACAGGATGGAGAAACGGGTCAAGGCAGAAGCGTTTCGTCGCGACCACGGTTATTGGTTTTTACTAATAATTAATTCTGCCACTACGAATTAACATACTTGTATAGTTATGTAGTTCGATACGAATAAATAATAATAATAAATTCGCAAAGTGTGCAATAAGAAATCCAAGAGTGTGCTTGGTTTATATTTAAGATTTTTGCTGAGAATTATCAAATGAAGAACTTATTTCTGCGCCCTATAAACAGCTGCGCCAGGGCAAGAGCCCCGCTCGCCCCACCCTAGTTACGGCCCTGAGTTTGACGTCACAAACTTCACCAATGAGGACGAGTTTAAAACGATATAGAATATACACCCATCTTTACTTAGTATGCACTTGGATTCGGCCTTTAAACCAAATACGAGAAGAACAATGAGACTGGCAAAACACGAAATTTAATTGCTGAAATATAACCAAAACCAATAATGCCAAGCAAATGCCATTTACACGACGCACGGGTGCCTATTTGTTATGTACTGCTCTACCGATATATTAATCTTGTTTTTGAAGCATTTACATAGATGTCAGTACAAACAAAACTAAATTAATGTTAAACGTGCATTTATGAATGACTTACTTAAATCTAAACAAAAAACATAAACTTACTTTTCATTTGTGAATGCACCTTTTCACTTCAGAATTTAGAATCTCTAAGTCCAAATCATAAAGCTAAACATTGCAAAGTCCAAAATTTAGGTTTATGATTTAGTTTGACGTCACAAACTTCACCAATGAGAACGAGTCTAAAATGATATAGATATATACACCCATCTTTATTTAGCATCCACTTGGTGGATTCGGCTTTTTGAACAAATGCGAGAAGAACATGCAGACTGACATAACTTAAATGCTGAAATATAACCAATAATGCCAAGCGAATGACAGTTCCACGGCGCACAGGTACCGATATTTCAATCTTGTTTTCCACAGATATCTGTACCTATCAAAACTAATTTTTAGGTAATTTAAACTTACATTTATGAATGACTTACTTAAACCTAAACAAAAACCATAAACCTAATTTTCATTTGTGAATGTACCTTTAGGAAGTGTTGTTTGTTGTTGCAGGCATATACAGGCTGTCCAGGATAACTTTTCCAACATGGGGATCTCGAGAACTATATTAGATACGAAGTCGGTTAAACTAAACAAAAGTTGTCCTATTAGGAGTTACACAGTTACTTTTTTGACGGCGTCTATAGAATATTACTCTGTTTAAGACTGGTGTCCCGCTCTCTACGTAGTTTTTTTTTTGCATAATTAAGCAATCACGTAAATAAACACGAGACACAAAAATGCTAAAATGTGCTGACTTAATAACCGTCAAAAGACTTTGTAATAGACGTATTTGTGACGTATAATTGATTTTTCTAAACATACTTTAACTTAATCTAACCTAATGTACAAAATTCGGGACAGCTTTATGTAGTTCAGAGTTTTGAGCATGTGAAAATTGCAAGATGATAATGTTGTAATCAAATTATCCCGAATTTGCTTAAATTAGTACGAGTATTTCGCGTATTGCCCTGACAAAACCGGAATTTAAATGAATATTCCAATTTTGCCTGGTATTAATGGTGGTATCCTAATTTCCCAGATAAAACCTATAGCTACCTATTCCTTTTCAAATTTAGAAAAAGTAAATTCAGTTTCAGAAAATGTAAATTCTACAACAAAAACAGTAATATCA